>OVBJ01002025.1:0-21387 GCA_900406535.1 Noccaea bulbosa
CAATTTATGCCATGAAACTAATTCTGAAACTGGAAACAAAGAAGTCCAAGTTTGAGAGGAAGAAAACCGACCCGGAGGCTTCGATAATGAGTTTCTCCAAAGGAAAAAGTCCGGTTGCGAGGAGAGAGACGAAGGGATATTCGGAGGCAAACAATCTCTAAGAAGCTGAAAAATGGGATGCCGACGAGAAGATATACGCCAAACGCCATTAGAGAAAGCTTGAGAGACCGTTGCTAAACTTGCAATACCAGTTACACGAGGGCCGTTGACCCCTGCAATATCGATGAGTGGTCCCAAATCTGTCCAATCGTCATGCCAAAATAGGGCAGAAGTACCTGAACGTACTCGACATGCTAAGTGAGGACGAGCCAACTGACGGAGCTTTGTCAATCTCCTCCAAATCCAACTTCCAGTGGCATGAAAATCCGTTGACCAAAAAAGTCTTCCTCGCAAGATCCATTTTTCAATCCAAAGAGAACCAGTACCCGCAAAAAGAAGCCATATGAGTTTTAGACCGAACACCTGATTCATGTTCTCCAACCTTCTTAGTCCTCGTCCACCAGCTGCTTTAGGAGTACAAACTGATTCCCAAGAGACTTTTGCACCACGTGCAGAGTTTGGAGCTCCACTCCAAAGGAAGGCGTTACAAAGTTTTTCCAAAGCTTCTAAACAGGCTTTTGGCAATGGAAAAATTGAAGACCAGAAGTTAATGAGTCCATGGAGTACCGATTGGATTAATTGCAGTCTGCCTGCAAAAGACAGCTGCCTCGCTGTCCAAGAAGTAATTCTGGAACGAACTTTGTCTAGAAGAGGCTGGTAATCCTGAGCTCGAAGTTTTTGAGGCATCAAAGGAACTCCTAAATACCTAACTGGTAAGGAGCCTTGAATTAACCCGAATCTAGTAGCTAGGGCTGAGAGAGTGACCGTGTTGTTTCCATCAATGAATAGGCAAGATTTTCAAATATTCAGTCCCAAACCTGAAGAACTTTGAAAAGAGGCTAAAACCTGAAGGATCCCTGATAAAGATCAAAGAAAATCAGAACATCGTCAGCAAAACTGAGATGGGTTACCAGAGGGTGTAAACAGAGCGGGTGAGGTCTGAATAACGAATCACTCACAGCCTTATCCAACAACTTGGACAAAATATCCATTGCGATAACAAAAAGGGAAGACGAAATAGGGTCCCCTTGTCTCAATCCCTTTTTTCCTGGGCCAACTCTCCATTTACCGAAACAGAGTAATGAGTTGTGGAGATGCATAAATGTATCCACTTCATGAAGGTGGAAGGAAGTCTAAAAGCCTCCAAGATATTCATAATGAACGACCAATTGACATTATCGTAGGCTTTTGTAATATCAATTTGAAGGCAGCCACGGGAGACGGGACCTGGTTTGTTAAACTCACTCACTAGCTCAGATGCCAACAACACATTTTCACACAACAGTCTTCCTTTTACAAAACCAACCTGGTTTCTTTGAACCGAAACCGGAGTAAGAAGCTTTAAACGATTCGCAAGCAAACGTGATATCACTTTGTAAACTGTGTTGCACAGCGAAATGGGACGAAACTCACTTTGTAAGCCTGTTTTGCTCTCTCTTGTACACCACTGAAACTTCTCTTATTCAGATCCTTACAACAAATCTTTGCCGCCCTCATCTTTTGATAAATATCAAACAAAGGACCGGAATTAACCAAGACTGAGTTCCAGGCTTCTTGAATTAGGCGATTGTAGTCCGGGTGATACGTATAGAACGTGAAAAAACTGAATCTCACATGTCTTGTTGTCGTTTCATTTGAGATAGAAACAAGACAAGGAGAATGATCAGAACTTCCTGGGACATCAAAGAAAGCAAACGAATCTGGGAAGCGATCTTGCCATGTTTCATTGATCAACGCTCTATCCAGTTTTCTGGACTTGGGACTTGAGACTGAATTATTTGTCCATGTATGATCACTACCTCTGAACGAGAGGTCAAAAAGATTTCCTTCATCTTAGACAATCCTGGAAATCTGACATACCTCGAAGAGATATAGAAAAAGGATGAAGAGAATAAGCCTCTGATAAAGACAAGACCTGATTGAAGTCTCCCAATAACAGCCAAGGCGAGTTGGAAACTGAAGGTTTTGCAGCTAATTCTTTAATTAATGACCACAAGGGAAAGCGCTCCTCTCTTGTATTTCTCGCATAGACAAACGCCACTGTAAAACTTTGACCAGAAGAGGGGTTTGTAACTCCACAAAGGACTAACTGTGGGGTCTTCAAATAGATAATCACCGCCAAAAGAGGATCCCAAGCTACAACGATCCTTCCATTTTCCGCTTCGTCGGAGTAATTAACGGAAAAGTTCCACCCCGGAACTACTTCATTCAAAACACTACCAATATTATTTTGAGCCACATGAGTCTCCAAAAAGCCGCCAATCAATGGTCGGTTAGACAAAACCCACCTTTTAACTGCTAATTTTCTAGTGCTGCCGTTAAGGCCCCTTACATTCCAACAAAAACTCTTCATAAGAAGACCAAAAAGAGGGGCGCTGAAAAGCGCTTAGGCTTTTAAAGGACGGACGTCTCGCTGCTGCGAGGGTCCATCAAGAGCAAAATCACCAAAAGTGAGAGAAGGAGGACTATCTTGTGCCAGTGAAACGAAACGACCTGAAGAAGGAGAAGCTTGTTCCAGGGTCTTCTTACGAAGCTTTTTCCTTTCTGAGGTAGCAGTAGTGATCCTTTCTCGTATAATCTGTTGAGCATCTCTAATCAGACTTTCTTCTGCTTTAAACTGAGAAGAAGTTACAGGGCGAACAGGAGATAAATCGCCTGTAGACAAAGGCTTCTTTTTTTCAACTTGAGATCGCTTCACAAATCGGTGCGAGCTTGCTGAACTACTCGCAACCGATCTAGCAGGGGAAGAAGGAAGGCCTTGAGATCTGACCAGAGAAGGAGACGAGGCCTCACCAACTTCCAAAAACTCTGATGGAACTACCAAACTTTTCAGGTTACCTTGAGCAACTGATTCAGGTATCGGAGGAGGAGCTTTTGGTGGGGGATCAACAATAAGATTTGGTATTTGAGAATGCAACTGTCGATTGATTGACCAAGGGCAGCGCAGAGCGAGATGACCATAATCGCCGCAAAGACTGCACTTAGGCGGTAATTTAGGATACGCTACCGAAATATGCACAAAATTTCCAAGTTTATCAGAGACGCGAATAGAAGGATGTCTCTTTTTGGCTAGTTCGATCACCACTCTCAATTTAACAACACCATTTGAGTAAGGAACAATCTTTGGAAATTCAGAATGTACGGGAACACCCACTGCAGAGGCGATGGTACTAAAACCCAAATCAGACCAAAGTTCAGGTGGAACCTGACGGAACACGACCCAAACAGGAGCGTGTTCTAGCCGCATAGTAGATCGAGGAGCCGAAGGAGACCACGGTAAAACCGAGAAAGAGCAATTTCCTGAGTGCCAGAAGCCAACATCCAAAATCCACTGTCTAGTGAGGAACGTAGATAGGACAAACTCCAGGAGAATAATTCTTGAAAATATCTTAGCTGGGGAAGGCGGAGAGCCATGGAAGTAAGCTACCAAATGGTCTTTCCAAATTTGAGAGGAGTGGAGAATAATCGAGTCAGGGGCTTGGATCTGGGGAGTCCCATCAACAGCGTAAGATGTAGATGAGATCTTAGAGAGGTTATGAAAAGATCCTTTGAACTTTGAAACCCAAAGAGCCGGTTTCTCTGCTGAGGAAGGAGCACTTGCCACTGATAAAGGTGATGGTTCAACAGAGGAAGAACGGACAGTTGAAACGACAGGAAACGAACAAGGGGGCAAGATCGGGGGATCCAAAGGAAAGAGACAAAGTAAATCCGGAGGAACATTCGGAGGTGTTACCGGAGGATTGGAATCCATGAGGACCAAAGAAGAGGGGAGGGGGATTCTCGCCGGTGAGCGTGGTGCTTCGCCGACGGCGGCAAAACTAGAAACGGAAACCTAGATCGCCAAAATTCGCTTTTACTCTTTCAGAGCTTTTTTTAATTATTCTATTCTTTGAGGACATTAATTATGTTAATTATGGAAACGTATCCAATGCTCTACGAACCACGGACTACAAACGGAAACGTATCTGTAACATTGTCTCCATCTGTAACATTTTCTTGTCTTATGCTTCTTGGCCGGTCATTGTCTCCATCTGAATCTGAATCTATGTTCAAGCTGTTGAGAGACTTCTGCACTTATTCAGCTTCCCGGCGTTTCAGTCTATCCATCACATCACTCACATGGCTGCTTCTGCCAATATTAGCCATCTTCGAACCTTCTTGATCGTCTTCCTGGACACCAACGTTTGTCTCTGGGCAGTTTTGAGTCTCGAGTATGCCATCTGTTGCCTGCTGCTTCAGAATCTGAAACGGGTCGGTAACATCAACGTATGCATCAGGGCAGTTCTGGGACTTGAGTTTGCGCTTTGTTTCCCGATGCTTCAGAATCTGAAACCGGATCTTTCCGTTCTCTGCGACACCGTGCTTCTCTCAAGTCTGCAATGATACCTCTCACTTGTTCCCTTCTGTATTCAAGAGCCTGAAACAAAATAGCATCTCAACATTCACTCTCGTCCCAAACAGACCAAACCCAAATTCATAAATGAGTCTGTCTACTTACCATATCTCCTTCTTGACTATTTTTTTCTTGCAAAAAGACCCCACCCATGTATTCCAGATCTCCCAAAGCAGNATCTCTTTATAAGAATGCTTGCCTGTAAGTGGTGAAGTCGCTCCCTGAAAGAAGTAAACGATTTGACTTCTTTCGGCTCATGATACACATAATACAACCCAAAACTATCAGATCCAAATAATACTCGTGATGGATATACTGATTCCAATTTGCCAAAATTCGCACGTGAAAATTCCAAATTTTGAGTTATACTAATCACGTTCACGTCTATTTCTCTCAGAATTTTTTCAACGATGGGTTGCATGCAGAGATTGGACTCCGCAAGTGAGATTGGAGCCTTTTAATATTCAAGTCAAGACCCAATAAGTCAGAGCCAGCTATAAAAAAGGAAATATACAAAGATCAAGCAAATCCCCAAAAAATAAGGAAAAAGAGGAAGATAGATTCATATTGCAAAAAGGAATTGTATGTATAGAAGGAACCAACCTCTTTCAAAGATTCATGAATGTTATATAGAGAGAACAAAGGGCACAGTACGCTTAAAGCTCCATAACCAAACCACCATGGCCTCTGTAATTTATCTGCCCAGTGAGCTTGTCATGGAGATCATGTCCCGAGTTCCAGGGAAATCCCTAGCGAGATTCCGATCAGTGTCAAAGCAATTTAGGTCTCTCCTCTCTGATTCTTGTTTCCTCCGCCTCCACCACACCCGTTCACGTAATTCCCTTTTTACTATCAGGGCACTACGTGAGAGTCATTATAGCACATACTATTTCTCTGTGACCAACAAGGCTAATGGCCTCGTCCACGAGTTCACGTTAAACTTTGATAGCGCTCGTGTCAGAATGTTGAGTTGTTACCACCAGCTCTTGTGCTTCATTTGTGAAACTGATATTTATCTTTGCGACCCCGTGAACAAGGAGTTGAAGAAACTACCCGACTCTACTGTGACTAAATGGTGTTTCGACAAATCCAAAGACAATGAATCTCTCGTCTCCTTTGGATTTGTCGACGCTAAGCAGCAGCAATACAAAGTCATCAAGTGGCCTCTCGACTTGGACGAAAACCGTACAAGAAAGTTGCCAGGTGGCCTCATCACGACTTGGAAGAAAGTTGATCTCAAGTTTGAGATATTGAACATCGATATCCTGGAAGATGGTCGCCTTAAAGTATCCGGTTGGAAAAGGCATCGTAGACCATGTCCCTATCTGCTGAAACTCTCTTCCCAGGTTCACGTCAATGGATTTCTCTACTGGACCACAAGTGATTTTCAGATCGTGTCTTTCTCTCTACAAGACGAGACTTTCTCCACCCTAGACGCTAAACCTGCATGCTTCCGCCTAGACCCACGAGGATCACAAGATTCACGATTTTTCACGTTATCTGGAAGCCACGGAAGCTTATGGATGATAGACTATACGTCTCGAGTCATGGAGATTTGGAAGATGGAAGACAGTGGTTGGGCCAGGATTCATGCGATCGACCTCGGAGGAAGCCATCCAGACGAAAAAGTGGACATGCTAGATATTGGGTCAGACCAAGTGTTGTTCAAGCTATCCTCCCCGTACCAAGTGTTGATATGCTGTTATGACGCCAAGACAAACACCCTCAAGAACAGAACCCTCACGAGTGTGTATGAAGACTCTGGGCTATGTCACTCCATCGATGGACTCTTGTCTCTACACAACATTGATATGTCTGATTCTTCTACATCTCAATCTTTTGGGTCTTTCTCAGACACAGAGATCCGTAAGAAATTTTCTCTATTAACGCTTGGTAGAAAATCTTAGGATAGTTCTAATTTCTAAACATATATCAAATTTCTTTTACACAAGCATACATTGAGCTACATGTTCTCCGTTCGAATTGTCGTTGGTGTATAAAATTGTTCTTAATTCTCGACTCGGATTTAAAAAACCAACTTTTTTTGCAAAAATTCACTAGCTTTTCTAGTTTAATGATAGCGAATTATTAAAGAGAACACAGATTAATTCACTAGAATTTGAATATGCGTCTTCCTATAACATTATCAGTCGTCATCTCCTCCGGAGACCACAGAAAGAGAACAAATAAGCGATGCCTTGCATATCAAGGAAAGACACGATCAAGGTTCCAATGCATCTCATGATGACGATAACACCGAAGCGATGAGCTTTATTTGCCTCCAGCAAGAAAATCGGGAAACGTATTCGTGTAACAACATGGTGTTACAAGAAAATCTAGGTCGACGAAGAACAAACTGAGCGTGAGCCTAACGATCCAAGTGTCGAGAGCGTCGTCCACAGCCAAGAAACGTGACGTAGAGGAGGAAAAGTCTGTGAGGAAGAAGAAAGTTAAGGCAGAGAATCAATCGATGGGGAAATGTTGATTGGAGAGAAATGTAGGGTTCAAGATGGGGAAAAAGGAGCTGATGAAGACCACAACCCAAGATCAGTGCCAAAGAACAGAATACTTCGTCTTAGATCCATGAGCTCGGTCTCTATTTCCAGATCCAACTCGAAAATCAATATGAATGTGATTCATTAGTGGAAAAAGAAAGAAACTAATTATTATTAGAAAACAACTGAGATTATGTCATTGTTTGTTTGTTTTTTTTTTTTTTTTTCCTGATAAAAAGATTATGAATAAGAATATCCAAAAATTAGGGAGGTAGGTAGTAGATCTCATGAACCAGATCATCGTGAAGAATTCGATTGAGAGCAACTTCATCAATTCGACTTGAAGGATCATAACAGATAACAATTTGCAAGATGTACCTCATGACTTAAGAAGGTTTAGTAACAGAGATGAGAAATCGGTTACAGAGAGATGAATCCATTCATCTTCCGTGAAACAGAGGAAGGAGGATTATTGTTTTGTGTTTTTGTGGGCTAAGAAATATGGGCTAAATCAGTGTATGCATTGCAGAAGGAAGCCCAAGTTTACTTGGGCTGCGAGAAAGCTGCGAAAATTATTAAAAAAATTAAAGTTTATGTGGCAATTGTGAGAGGTAGCTGACGTGGTAGGATATAAGCTATCCTCAATAATCCGAGGTGGACACCCCTAAAATCATCTTTTAATTATTATAGATAACTAGGAGACGATCCGCGCTTCGCGCGGAATTTGTCATTGTTAAGACTGACGATATCAAGTTTTGAAGATATCAAGTTTTGGAATTTAATTTTGTGTTTCAAAAATATAATACGCATTGTAATTAAAAACAATTGTTGATATCAATCATGTTCTGTTCCATCCCATCTCATCATGTCCGTTCCGTCTTGTTTCTGCCCATTCTGTCTGTTCCGTTATGTCCCTTTTCTTCCCATCTCTTGTTCCGTCACGTCGTGTCTCATTCCTTCTCATCCTATTTTTTTTCCGTTCTATCTTTTTCGTCCTGTCCTGTTTTATCCCATTTTGTTCTGTCCCATCATGTCTCATTTCTTCCCCTTCTGTTATGTTTCTTCCCCTCCTGTCTCATTATTTTTTGTTTCTTCCCTTCTTGTTCTTTCCCGTCCCGCCCCAATTCGCACAAAATTTTATGTTGTTATTACTGACTTGGTTAGAAGAAAATTCGAAGATATCAAATTTCGTAATTTAGTTTTGTGTTCTAAAAATTTCATACACATATTTGTCTATATATATAAAGTTAAATCTTCTTTTTTTTTCTCATAATTAAGGTTAGGCAAATTTCTCATCCCGTCCCATCCGGTTCCATCCCATCCCATTATGTTCATTCTCGTCCCATTCCGTCTCATTCCATTCCTTCTGTCCCTTCCCGTCTCTAAATATAATAAGAGGTACTCACAATTTCTCTCCCGACCCATTTTGTTCATTCTCATCCCATCATGTCCGATCTTGTCTCATTTCATCCCAAAATACTTTAAAATTTTTTTTTTCTGTATAATATATTGACATGAGTTGATGTATTTATTTGAAGATAAATATTATAAACTAATCACATATGACAAAACTAAAATTTCTAAATAGTAGTTTTTGTAAATCGATATATAAGTTTTTTTACAAAAAATGACTTTTCAAATTCTTGCTAAAATTATTATATTAGTTAATGATCATATTAATGAATGATCATAAATAATTAAAATAGAAGAATAGAAAATATAATAAATCAAAGAAATAAATTCAAATAAATAAATCAATTGATGATGTGTCACAATATTAGAGTAGAAGTTTGATGATGTGGCATCATGAGAAGAGAGAATGTTTAACTTTATATATATAGATAGTAGTATGATTACCATCTAAATGATGATATTAATTTAATTTTCTTTTTGTTAATCAATATTAAATGATGATGTTAATTTATCACGTCTCTATCACTTGAGGAATCCTAAAAGAAAAAAAAAATTGAGTTGATATTGTCAGCACATACCGTAATTACTCTATAGATTAATATATGATAAATTAAATTAGTAATTACTACTAAATAATAAAATTTTCGGATAAGTATAAAAATAAACAATATTGGATAAGATGATAAGATAATAATATTTTTAAAATGATTTAATAAAAAAATAAAGTAACAATTATATAAAACTATACATATATGTCTAAGAAAATTTACTAAAGCTTGAATTTAAAGTTATCTCTAAATATGTATTATATAAAAAATTTATAAAATTTGTAAAGGGTTAATTTGCTGGGTAGCAATATTGAACTTTATTATTTCATAATCTATAGATATAAAGTTAAGCAAACTCTCTTCTTAGGCGGTCACCTCAGCAATTAGAAGCTCTAGAAATTTGACACATAATCATGTTATTTGTTATATTCAAGGTTATTTATTAATGTATTCTATTTTTATTATTAAACTTTAATTTTTTGTAATAAATATCGTACATTAATCTAACAGCTTTAACTAGAATTTAGAAAGTCATTTTGTTTTATAACATATAACTTATATATTCATCTTAAAAAACTATAATTTCGTAATTTAATTTTTAGATTTCTATTTATAAAAGTTTATCAAATTATTTATTTACATCAAATGGGTAAAATAAAAAATGAACAAGGCTGCAACATAATATTCGAGACATAATAATTGACATACTTGGTTCTCTATTATTATACTTTAATTATCATAATAATTATCGTCTATTAATATATTAGTTTTAACAATAATTTGAAAAAACATTATCTAAAATAAATCATATGTATTGATCTACAAAAACTAAAATTTAACGGTTTTTGTTTTAGTTTTGTCAAATTTAATTATATAGTTTTATAATATTTATGGAACGAGACGGGATGAAACATGACAGAAAGAAACATGATGGGACGGGATGGGAAAAAATGGGATGGGAAAGAAATTGATGACAATAAACAAGAAGTAATGTGATTGGACGAGAAGGAACATAACAAAAGGGGAAGAAACAGAATGAGACTGGATGGGAAGAAACGGGACGAGAAGGAACGTGATGGGAAGAAACAAGAAGTAATGAGATAGGATGAGAAGGAACATAACAAAAGGAGAATGAACGGAACAGGGACAAAATGGGATGAAATGAGACAGGATGGGACGAAACCGGATGAGAAGAAATGAAACAAGACATGACAGGACGGGAAGGGATGAAAAGAAACAAGACGGAACGAGAAGGGACGAAAAGAAAAAATACGGAACGAGAAGGAACGGGATGAAAATGAACGAGACGGAATGGACAAGACCGAAAATGAACAAGACAGGACGGGACATAACAGAACTTATACCTATAATTTTTATTTAATTACTATGCATATGATATTTTTGAAACACAAAATTAAAGTACAAAATTTGATATCGTCAGTACTAATAATGTAAAATTCCGCCCGAAGCACGGATCATTGCCTAGTAAAGAATATAGCCATGCTTTTTTCAAAATTAAGCTAATAACAAAGAGAAGTATTTATTAGCCCATTATCATTCCACAAACACATTAATTACACTTTACCCACCTAAGAAGAAAATAATTCATTATACTATATTTATCAATTTTCAATATTATTTGTTTGTAGATACCAAAACATAAATCATAAACGTTAAATCCAAAATCTAAAGTCTAAACCCAAAAAGCTAAACCTTAAACCCAAAATCTAAATTCCAAACTAAAAAAATAAACCCAAAACCTTAAACCATAAAAACAACTAAACCCTAAATAAAAAAAACTAAACTCTAAACCCAAAATCTAAACTCCATACCTAAAAAAATAAACCCTAAACTTAAATTATGTGTTTTTCTATAGAAAATATATTAACTCAACCCAAAAAACTAAACCTTAAACCCAAAATCTAACTTCCAAACCAAAAAAATAAACCCAAAACCTTAAACCATAAAAACAACTAAACCCTAAAACCAAAAAACTAAACCCTAAATCAAAAAACTAAACTCTAAACCCAAAATCTAAACTCCTCCCTTAACTTAAATTAATTATGTGTTTTTCTATAGAGAGAAAATATTATAAACTATCCTATATATATATATATATATATATATGTACAGGCCGGTTAGTAGCATGTGCTACATGTTATCCATCACAGGGTCCAGATTTTTTTTTTCAATTTTTCCTTTCATTTTTTAGAGCATAATATTTGATAAATATTACTAAAAATGCCTAATTTTAAAAGTGAACTATATAATCCCTTGTATCACGGACCCAAAATTCATGTGAGCCTGTATATATAATATATCTATCTAGGACTTGATTGATTTCCTACATTTAAAAACAATTTGAAATTATATTATACTATTTAATATTAATAATACAACCATCAATTTTATATGTAAAATGTGAATCGTAAATCAAAATCATTGTCCAAAACATAAATCTAAAATCTGAAAAGAAGAAAGAGAGAGGATAGAGGAGAGAGGAGAGAGGAGAGAGGTGAGAGGATCGTGAGGAGAAGAATACAAAGGAAGATGAGAGAAAATATGAGGGATAATTTGGTATATATTTAGAATATATACGGAGTATTACTCTTTTTTCTATGGTTAGTTTATTAAACATGAATTGTAATATTGATATTCACTATAATTTTCCATTTGTATATGTATCTAAAAATTGTAAAAATATTTTAGACACGATAGTCCTTTGTTTGTTTAACTTTTTCTAGACATTATAATGTTTTACGTGTAAATACATACAAATTTGTTATTGTATTATTTTTAACTCCATTATCAATATTAGTAACTTTAATTTTTTTTCCAAATTTAAATTTTTTTTCTAATACATTAAATATATAAAAATATTCAAATAAGTTAATAGTATATGTTTTATTACAATATCCAAAAAGACTAATCATAATTTTAATTAAATGTATGCATGTCATTTTAATAATTATAAGTTTTTAAATTTTTTTAATACATTATCATTTGGGACATAATTTTCAAAAATTATAAATTAATATAATATCTCCTTATAAAATAATAAATATTAATTATATATATAAATTATCAATAAATTAATATAATAAATATTTTGAAGTTAAGCTTTTAAAAAAGAGAAAATTGCATTTTAAACCATGAAGGTGGCAAATGATAGCACTTTAAACCTTAAAAGTTTAGCGCTAGCATTTTAAACCCTCAAACTATTTTGTATAGCACTTTTAACCACGAAAGTGGCAGATTTGGTCACGCCGCCAAAAAAATGACCGGAATTGTCGGTGTGAATTTTTTTTTTTTTTTAAAGTTGTTATTTATATAATAACTAAAAATAAAATAAAATAAAAACAGAAAAAGAAAATCGCGGGTTGGACAAAATTTTCCGTTCAAAATCGCGTTTTCATATATTTTCCCGCCCAAAAAGCGTTTTCACAAATTTTCCGTTAAAAATCGCGTTTTCACATATTTTCCCGCCCAAAACGCGTTTTAAAAAATTTTCCGTTCAAAATTGCTTTTTCACAAATTTTCCGTTTAGAATCGTTTTTTCACAAATTTTTCGTTCAACATCGCGTTTTCACAAATTTTCTGTTATAAATCGCGTTTTCACAAATTTTTCGTTCAAAATCGCGTTTTCGCAAATTTTTCCACCAAAAACGCATTTTCACAAATTTTCCGTCCAAAACGCGTTTTTAACTTAAAACATATTTTGCATAATACCTTAAATAAGATTTGATATTTAAAAAATTCCCTTTTTTTTTTGTTTTTGAAAACTACACTATTGTAATATAAAAATAGCTTTTTGACCTTATTTAAAGAAACACTAATAGATAATTATAAATTATAAATGAAATTCTAAATTGTTATTATTAATTAATAATATCATGCATTTTATTTTCTTTGAGATAAATCTATCTTAATTATTTAAGTTAAAAATTTATGATATAAAAATCTATCTCCTATTTTAAATTTTATCTTTACAAGAATTTAATTATTTTTGGAAACTTCTATAAAATAATATATTTTCTAAAACATACATTAATCTCATATCTTTAAATCTTTAATCTATATTTTGTGCAACCATAATTATTCATAATTTTTTGATATTTTTTCAGGTGTTTAGTTTTTATTTTATTTATACATATGAATATCATAAATTATGAATGTTTATTTTCAGAATAAAACAGAATCAAATAATAATTTTTTGTATTTATTTTAAAACAATTGACTATTTTTTCTGGCTACTTCAATTTCGTTTTTATTTTTCAATTTATTTATTAATTGTTTTTATTAACAAATGAGATACATCGCTGCCGATATACTTGGTGACGAGAAACCCCAACCGTCGGATAACACAATTCAACCCGGATCTATCCCCAGCGATTTTCTGATAAAGGATTTTGATGTTCATAAAACAACAAGGATAACTTCTCTTCCCTTTAAACTCTCCAACAAGGATTTTATTTTCAGCCTTTAATTTTTCTTTATCATCTTGGCCCTACCAATTTCCCTATTCATACATCATTTTCCTCCCGATCCGCGTCATCTCCTCGACTACCACCGCCGGTGACGGAACCCTAGACAGTAGTGCGAAACAGCGACCAGTTCAGGGAGGAAGCGGAGTAATTGGTTCGGAATGCAAGCGGAATCGAAGTCGCGTAAGCGTGCGGCGCCAGGGGACAATTGGCTGCCTACTGGTTGGATAGTTGAAGATAGAGTTCGAACCTCCGGTGCTACAGCTGGTTCGGTCGATAAGGTATCATAATAAATTTCAGCTCTTGCCTTGTTTGGTTTAGAATTTGGGTTCTTTGCTGCTACGATATCCTAAAGGAAACGACTTTGTTTATTGGGCGTATGGATTTGAAGACTATGAAGAACAATGTTGCTTTTTTAACTTGTGTGAAGTGTCATGATTGAGTAGAAAGAAGACAAATTGCTACAAGGAAGACAAAGTGCTGATGAATTGTTAGATATATGTTAATGGTGTTTTATGGGCCATGGCTTTAGAAATGTGATAAGCACTAGTTGGATTTGGTTCGGTAGATTTTGTAATAAATGTAGGATCTTGCTTTTTTAAGTTGTGTCAAGTGTGATGTTTTAGTAGAAAGAATACAAATTGCTAAGCCTTAGTTGTTACAAATCTTGAGACCTCCTTGTTCACACACTTTAGAAATGGATAAGCATTAGTTGGATTTGGTTCGGTAGATTTTGTGATAAAAGAGATAGATTTATGGTAATGTAGAGTTTTAACATTGTCTTTTTTGCAGTATTATTACGAACCGATTACAGGGCGTAAGTTTCGGTCCAGGACAGAGGTACTGTACTACTTGGAACATGGAACCTCTAAGAAAGGCACCAAGAACTCAGACGTGAGTTTTACATGCTTAAAGTTTCAACCTTTCACCAGCTGTTTTTTCAAAAAGCCATCTAATACATATTTGAGTATTGTATTTGCAGCATTTTGAAGGCCAAGGAAGCAGCAATAAAGCCAGCAGGAAAGCTAAAGAGCCACCACCGCCGCCACCACCGCCACCATTGAACTTTGATTTTGAGAATCCACCAGAGAAGGTAAGTTGGTCTATGGCAAACGCAGGTGAAGAAGCTTGGTCACCTTTTTTTGGGGACGACAAGGTTCAAGATTCGGTGAGACGAGATTGGTGCACTGCGTTTACTGCTATCACGACCCAAAACCCGAGTAAACTGTCGTGGTGAAGACACGGTGGCTGCTAGTTTTCGGGTCGTTGCATCTGTTGTAAGATAAACATTGATGGTAGAGTTATTTAACTGGGAGATGTTTGCTTAGTATTCATTCTTCATGTGATTTAGATTAAGGAACTTTCAATCAGTAGTTATATTTGCTTTTTGTTCTTCGAAATGTGCAAGAATCGTCGTCCTTCTTGGTCTTGTTTCTTCCGTTTTTGTCAAAGAGAAGAGAGAATTTAATCCAAAGTTTTAACATTTTGGAACATAAGCAATGTGAGTATGTAATACTACAAGGCATGAAGCGTCTGTAAATGTAATATTAATTACCCAGATTATCAAGTTGCATTAGCATCTTGAATTTCCACATCCCAAAGTCTCCCTCTAGGGGTGAGCGCGGGGCAGGTACTTGCAATATTTGCTATATTAGGTATTTGCTATATTTGCGATCCGCCTTGCCCCTCTCGATTTTTCTTAAAACCGACCCGTGACCCGCCCCNTTAAGTATTTGCAAATAACCCGCCCCGCCCCGCCCCATCCCTTTAGATTTGTTGTGTTATTGGGCTATATTTGATGGGCTTAGAAAAAATTAAAGTTAAAAAATCTGAAAACAATTATTATAGGCTTGGGTTTAATAAACATTTGGGTTATATATTTGAATTTTAAACAATATTAAACGGAGCAGGTCAAAACGGGGCAAATATCAGCATAAAAATTACGACTTGATATTTGCCCCTCAATTGCAAACTTCTTCACCTCAATTTTACCTTGAGTAGATTCCATGATTCAGACTTTGCTGTCTCTAAAACTCTTGATTGTGGATGTGTTTGTACGGCTTCTGCATTGTAGATGACTTCCATCATTTTAGACAAACAGTTTTAAATGTGAAGAGAAGAAGAAAAACACTGAAGCAGCATAATTGGTGTTTGAAGATCACCTAATATTGAAGCAGCATAATTGGTGTTTTAGTTTTAGTCTGAGAAGAATAAAAACACTGAAGCAGCATAATTGGTGTTTTGATTCACATTCTTCTTCTCTTCACATTCGTAATTGGTGTTTTGGAGTTTTAGTCTGAGAAAAGAAGAGCCGTATGTTCTCTTGTTGAACTCTTTGTTCAAGAGTGTACATTTCTCCACCACCGAAACATGAGAATGAGAAGAATCTCAGTTCAAAAGAAGCCATGAGCGTCGAGAGAAAGAGATTAGTGAGAATGTATACTCAAAGACGAATATTGGTTTGTTTGTTCGGTGGCTACTTGGGACAATAATTAGGTCTATATATGTAGGATTTTTGTAACCCTATTTTATTTTTGCTACACGATTTTGGTAATAATTTCAAGAGTTTCCTCTATATTTTCCCCCTTATTTGGACTTATTTGGAAATAACAAAATAGAGGGAAACAACAAGGAAATATTTTTGTCAGCTACACGAAGTATAGACCACGGCATGTTCAAACATCTGAACAAATTTAATATACGCCTAGCTACATGAAGTGTATGTTTCGCATGACCACATATACGAACTATACGTGGTTATGCGGCCAACTACACAATCATATAATTAATACAAGAAAATAGTATATTACATCATTTAAATAGCATCACCTCTGCATCCTTTCCATCTGGAGTTCGACTCCACCTAACCCCCATGTGGGGTTCATTTCCTCACTGGGAGGATTGGTCAGTGGGCCGGCCTGTTGTGGCCCATAAACGTTGACAAAAAAAAAAAATAGCATCATAAATAGAAATAATATTAATTTAAATATTTATTGATAAATTATACAAAATCTATATTTTAAAATCGCTTATAAAACCCGATATATTTATTAACTTATTATAAATAATTTTAATAAAATTGATACAAATCTATATCATTTTACATCATTTTTAAAAATTGAAAAGAAATATAATTTATGTAAAATGATATAGATTTGTATCCATTTTATTAAAGTGATGTTGAATATGTTAATATCACATCAGTTTTTATAAGTGATGTTCAAAACTATACTGTGTATCAATATTTATCATTATGTCATATATATAAATAATATTAATTTAAATTATTTAATAATGTTGATATTAATATTAAATTTGATCTATGATTTAAATATTGTTAATTTTCTATCATTTTGTAAGTGATACTAATACAATTTTTTTTTTATACAAATGATACCAATTTAAGATTTCATTTTCATTACTTATATTAAATTAACAAAAATTAATATTTAAATTAGAATAAATTGATATTAATATTAAATTATTAAATTAGTATTATTTTCATTTTTATTACTGATATTTAATATTTAATATTAACATTACCGATACCAATTTAATATTTCATTTTTTTAAAATTAAATGATTTTAATTTACTTAAATAATATCATTTCTATAACTAATATTAATTTAAATTACTTAATGATAAATGATACAAAATATTATTTATAATATCACTTATAAAAACTGATGTTTTTATTAACTTATTACACATCACTTTAATAAAATTTATACAAATCCATATCAGTTTACATCATCTACATTTCATATCAATTTTTAAAAATGATGTAAACTGATTTATGTTTGTATCAAAAAAATTTAAAATGATATAGAATAAGTTAATAAAAATATCAGTTTTTATAAGTATTTTAAAATACATATTTTGTATCATTTATCAATAAGTAATTTAAATTAATATTATTTATATTTATGATGCTATTTAAGTGATACAATATATCTTTTTTTGTAATAATTTTATAGTTGTGTAATTGGTCACATAACCACATATAGTTCGTACATGTGGTCATGCAAAATATATACTTCGTGTAGCTAAACATATATTAAATTTGTTCAGATATTTGAGCATGCTGTTGCCTGCCTATACTTCGTATACCTGGCAAACTTTTTTCCAAACAACAACCCCCTTAATTTGTCTTTTTATTTTAAAATATTTCAGAACCTCATTGAATTAATTTTTTTATCATTACCGTATTTCATTTGCATATCACGACACTAATTACCATGATTCAAAAATAAAAACCAGATAGAATCATAGAATGAAAAATTTGTTACCGTAGTGGACAATGTAAATCGGTTTAGAATTATATTGTAACATCCGTTAACCAAAAAGTAATATTTTGTGAGTAGGTGTCGAGCGACACCAAGTGATCAGCTGTTGTTTACATTGTTATGCAAGGTATAAATCTCTGAGTGGTTGTACATGTTCTTGTTTGATTATTGCGTAGTCGGTTTAGAGGTTGAGGCATTGATTTCTGATTGACTGTATATGTTCTTATTTGATTGTTGTGCAGTCGATCTAGATGTTGATGCATCCTTGTGTTAACGCGTGTGAAATGGCTTCTGGTTAATTGGTTATCGTAATTGATTCCGGTTTAAGTCGATCGAATTGCAATTGAGTTGGTTTGGGCAAGGGGTGTCGACTGACACCAAGGAAAGGTGTCGGTCGACACCGGTTATGTGAATTTCGACCGGTTTGTTTTGAGTGACTGCGGTTTGGGCTGGTTTGGGCGAGGGAAGCCCTAGATCGCGATTAAAAGCCTTGTGGCTGTGCAGAGGAGTCACTTTTTCGAGAAATCAGAGTTTCAGAATTTGGGAAAAAGGCAGAGGCGATTTTGGAGGAGATTTTGGAGTTTCTGGGCTAGATCTGTTGCTGTTCTTCGTGGTTTCATCTCCTCTCCTTCTTTCAATCCTTGTCAAGGTGAGTGCGTGACTGTAGGTCCGTTTATNTGGTGTTTTTGATACTGTTTTCGTCGTTGTTGGTGTTGAGGCGTCGGGGCAGTGTCGACGACACCCTTGGGGTGTCGATCGACACTGAGAGGTCGTGTCGAGCGACACCGAGCAGGGCGTCGATCGACACCAGTGGGGGTGTCGATCGACACGAGTGCTATTGCTAGTTTGTTGCTTTTGTTGATCACTGCTGCTACTGTTTATTGTTGTTATTGTTTGATGTACTGTCTGGTGGTTGACTTACATGGCATGTAGGCAGGATGATCCACTCACTAAGTATTTATGATAATAGTTACACATCTCTATTCCAATGTGATGCAGGTAACAGGAATGTTCAATCGCGGAATGAGGCCGAGAGAGGATGATAGGATTGTCTTATCGTTTTGCGTTATTTGTTTTGCAAACTTGGTGTTTAGGTTGCTAGTATCTCATTATCATTTGGAGTTGATTAATATTATGGTTTTAATGGTTTAATTTATTTAAAGGATTGGAAGACTTATTCATTTGTTGAAGTTGTTTAATTGAGTATTTACGCATTTGATTATTAAAAAAAAAAAAAAAAGCTTGGTTGTTTCATTTTGGTATCAAAGCGTATACGGTTTTAGGATTGTTAGTATTTGGTGAACTAGACTATGTGTTTAATTGATTAAGTGTGTTTAGTCAGTTAGTAGTCTAGTATCATCCTCTCGGCCTTCCAGTATTCTGCGGTAAGTGAGTTTGGATATTTTGGTGTTTTGTGGTGTTTTTGTTGACTTGCTCATCTTTTGTACTTGGTGGAAGTGCAGTGAGATGGACGCAGGTCGTGGACTTGGTCGTGGTCGCAGTATAGCCCGTAGGGCCAGAGCAGTTGGCCGTGAGGGTCAAGCTGTTGGCTGGAGTCGTGAGCGTGGATTACCGGCGGATTCGAGTGAGAGTGCAGCGCCTGGTATGGCGAATGCGTCAGTGACCCAGTCAGTTTCTTTGGCGGTGGTGACGCTGGAGCTGGAGCGGCTCCTGGTGGAGACGCAGCTCAAGCTCAGGGTCTAGGTGACCAGGTTATGGGGCTACTGACGCAGTTGTTAGCACGTCTCCCGCAGGCGGTTCCACAGCAGGCTCCGGGTACACCTCCAGGGGCCGGGGCACAGCAGGGTGCCGGTTTTATGGGGCAGCAGAAGGCTGCAGTTGGTGAGAGTCTGCCTTATCGAGAGATGAGGGGACATATGCAAAGGTTTGCTTCGCGTTTTTCGTGGGCAGAGCTAGTGAAGCTAGCAGTTTCGATTGGGGAGGATCAGCGTGAGCTGGTCGGTCCGGTGGTGGTTCCGTCTCGGGTTACTTCGTTTGATCAGAGGAACCATCCGCATCAGTCGCAGCAGACTCGTGTTTTCAGTTCTGGAAAAGGCGGCGAGGCTGCGCGAGGCCAGAAGAGGAAGTTAGAGAAGGGTTCTGGAAGTATCCAGAAAGTTGGTGGTAGTTGTTTTGCGTGTGGGAGCATGGAACACCAGGTGGCGGACTGTCCCAGGAGGGAGGCAGATCCAGAGGCCAAGGTGTGCTTTCATTGCAGAGGGCAGGGGCATACCAGACAGAAGTGTCCCACATTACAGCCGTTAGCAGTAGTGGAGTTTCAGCCTGTAGAGGCTCAGTCCGAGCCACAGATCGCAGGTAAAATTCTTGACTCAGACTTATAAATTCTTAGTGGTAGAATTTTGGTGTTGTCTGTTTCTTTTATTTTACTGTGATAAAATTAAGGTTCTAAACACTTGTAGTTGTGTAAGAACGTTGTTAGTGAGCGGCGTTGAGTCTTAGTGTGGATGGACTTAGGAGCATTTAAATGTTTCTTTACTTTGGAGTGTGCGAAGTGTAGCGGCATTCGGAGCAGCGCTAGTGAGCGTTCGGGTTTAGTCAAGGAGACCGGTGGAGGGTTCCTAACTTTTTATTGTTGTGTTAGAGCAATTAGTGATAGGAGTGCGGGGCAGTCAATGCCAGAATTTTTGGTCATTAGTTCGGTGGAGCTGTATGACGTCTTTTGGGATGGACCGGTTGGAGTATTACCGAGTTCATCCGAATTGTTTTCAAGGCAGAGTGGGTTTCGAGCGTGTTTCGGAAGTTGGGGTTCCAGGGAGTGAAACCGATTTCCAGGAGTGCATGTTATGCCTCGGCTAGGCAAGCTGAGCATATGTTAAACAAGTAGCGAGGCTTATGGCTACGATCTGTTTGAAGTCTAGTGGTGTGGCGACTATCAAGAAGTCCAAACACTACAAGAAACATAGGCCATTTGCGACGGAAACTCCCGTCGCAACTCCGTCGCAAAGCGTTATTTGCGACGGAATTGCGAGAAACAACTCTCCGTCGCAAATCGTTAGTCGCAATGACATTTCCGTCGCAAATCTGTCGCAAATTTGCGATGGAACCAATTCCATCGCAAGGTTCCGTCGAATTTATTTCCTTCTCAAACTTGCGATAGATATGCGACCACAAATAATTCGTCGGCAACTTGCGACGGATTTGCGACCAAATATTTTGCGATCGATTTACGACTACATATACTCTGTCGCTAACTTGCGACGGATTTGCGACCACATATAATCCGTCGGCAACTTGCGACGGATTTGCGACCAAATATTTTGCGATCGATTTACGACCACATATATTCCGTCGCAAACTTGCGACGAATTTGCGACCAAATATTTTGCGATCGATTTACGACCACATATATTCCGTCGCAAACTTGCGACGGATTTGCTACAACATATGTTCCGTCGCCAACTTGCGACGGATTTGCGACTGCATATTTTGCGATCGATTTGCGGCGTATACGACTTCGTCGCAAATTGTCGCACAATTGCGACGGATATATTTCCATCGCAAGTTTGCGATGGAATGATTTCCGTCGCAAGTTATTATTATTTTTTTAATTTTTAATTTTATTTATTTATTAAATTAGTTTAAACTTT
>OVBJ01002026.1:0-21386 GCA_900406535.1 Noccaea bulbosa
TCACAAGTAATAGATAAAAAAATTATATTTCCTAATTTAATTACAAAAGATAAATATTTCTAATATTATATAAGATTTACAAATTTTATATTTTTAATAATATATATATCAAATCCTTCCAGTTATTTTAAAAAATATATATATTAAATACTTTGTTTCATAAGTAATAGATAAAAAAATTAGATTTCCTAATTTAATTACAAAAAGATAAATATTTTTAATATTATGAGGTTAACAAATTTTATATTTTAAAAAATATATATATCAAATACTTCCAGTTTTCATAACTAAAAAATAAAGAAATTAGATTTCCTAATTTGATTATAAAAAGAGAAATATTGCTAATGGTATATGAGGTTAGTATTTTTGTAAAATATATATATATCAAATACTTTGTTTCATAAGTAATAGATAAAAAAAATTAGATTTTCTAATTTAATTACAAAAAGAGAATTATTTCTAATGTTATATGAGGTTAAAACATTTTATATTTTTAAAAATATATATCAAATACTTCCAATTTTCATATCTAATAGATAAAGAAATTAAATTTCCTAATTTGACTACAAAAGGAGAAATATTCCTAATGTTATATGAGGGTTAATATTTTTGTTGTTAATACAAATTTACATAATTTTCTTATCTCTTATATATTTTTATTGATAATATATTTTGTAAATTTGTAAAATATATAATGCTGATGTGGACAAATTAAATTAACTTTTTTCAATCCCATGTGGACATCCTTAGAGGCCTATAGGGTCAATCTTTATTAGTAACTAGATTTTTCATCCACGCTACGCGCGGGTCTGTATTAATAATTTGATTAAATATTCTTGTTCATAAGTGTTTTTCGTCGGTAAAATGATTAACTGTAGTGAATCAATGTTCTTATTTCTTTTTTTTCGTTTCGTTTTTTTAGTTTTTTCCTTTATCTTTGCTCTTTATTCGATTTTGTCTTTTTTGTTTGTTTCTTCTTTATCTTTACTCTTTCTCGTCTTTCTTTTTCTTCAGTTCTTTGTCCTTACAATTTCTTATTTGGTCTCATTCTTCATCTTTGTTAATATTTTTTTTATCTTTTGTCCTCATTCTTTGATATCATTGTCTTTATTTTTCTAATGTTTCTTCTTATTTTTGTTCTCATCTTTGTTCTTGTTCTTCCGTTTTTTCTATAATTAGTTTATGCGTTCAAAGTTGCTAGAAGTTTGCTATATTTCTTTTGTTTAGCTTATTCTCTTTATTTTTTTTGATTATACTCTAAGACTTGATCCCTTTTATAAATAGATATATTGTATTTCTCTTTAATTTAATTTGATGTAGAGTAAAAATTTTAATTATCTGTTACATCAAACCAAACTTAAAAATGAAAAAGATTTACGGAAATAAAATTAAGCTAGACATGGTACAATTACATATTCACACATGTAATAAGCAATGTCTAATAATAATATAAATAATTTAATTTATGAGATCAGAGAGATATAGTTACACATAGCTTTCAATTTTTTATTTTTGGTTTCATCTTTTTATTTAATTTCTTTTTTTACCCTAATCTTTTTGGTTTCTTTTATGGCTTTTTCTTTGTTCTAGAGTTTGTTTTTTTCTTCTTTGTATTGGTTATTCTCCATTCTAATGTTTTCCTCACTTTATTGTTTTTGTACATATTTTAGTATAAGTCTGTTTAATCCTATGTAGAACATATTTTCATTATCTCATACACCAAACCAAACTTAAAAATAAAAATGTATGTATAAACAAATTTAAGCTAGAAGATAAGCTAATATGTTGGTAGGTTTTCTATGGTTATAAAACCTAAATGAAGAGAAGCTAATCGACATATATCATTGTTATTGTTTTTCATTTTCTTCTTCGTCGTTGTTTTTATGTTTTAATTTTCTTTAATTCATTCTTATTCAGTCTCTTATGTGTTGATTTATTCTTTGTTTTTTCTCTTATATGGTTTCTTCTTCATTTTCACTCATATTTGCTTTTGTTTTTCTGCGTCTTCGCGTTTTTTTTTTTATTCTTTTTTTTTTTGTTTTTTTGTTTGGTTTTGTCTCCTTCATTCTTATTTGTTTTCCTCTTTAGATTGGTATTTTCAAGTTTCTTATTTTTGTTTGGTTTCTTCTCCTTCGTTATTATTCGATTTCCTCTTCAAATTTTTCTTCGCAACTTTTTTATCTGGTTTTTTTTCTTATTTATCTTTTTCTTTTGGTTTTTATTTTATCTTCGCTATTCAATATATTCGTTTTTGTTTTCATTCGGGTTTATCAACCCGTACTCTTCTTCTTTATGTCTGTTTTTTTCTTCAACTTTTTTTTTTTTTATTTGTCTAAGCTATTCTCCACCATTAAAATTCTACAGGGCTTTATTCTTCTTGTAAAATATTAATTTTATGCTGAAATTTGTAAAATAACTTTAACATAAGTTTTTTAATTTGATATCGATCCATAAGTTATTTAGAGTGTCCACGTATAATATATATATGATATATAAATTTATTCTTTCTTACTCCCTCTGTTCCTTAATAGTTGATGTTTAAGGAAAAATGCATCTGGACATTATTTGGATATATCTGGACTCAAAACACATCCAGATACATCCAAACACATTTTTCTTTAAACATCAACTATTAAGGAACAGAGGGAGTATTTGTTAAAAAATTTCAAAAATAACGTGACACTCCTTACCGGTGCCTATTACATAAGCATGCTTATGTCACCATATTTCGTTTACCTTCGAATGTATTGATAAACCGAAAATTATGGTAAATTAATTTAGATTTACTTTACCACCATATTTCACAAACTGAGGGTACTTTTTCACCGTAAAATTAACCACCCTAATTCGAACTTATATGTTTACACACCGGTGCACCATTATCTACACCGGTAAACACATAGTGTCGTCGCCTTAACACTATTTTGATTTTCTATAATCAACCCTATGTCCAAAATGCAAATAGGCAAAATTTATGATCAAGGAATTCTATCAGGGCATTCAAAATTCTACAATCGAATTTATTTAGTAAATTCAGATACTTGAACTTGCATTCCCTAATGTTAATCATTGTTGTCCAATGTACATCTCTGTGGATTGGAACAAATATCTGCACAGGTTCATCATCAAACAAATTGAACTATATTCATAAAAAAATACGAAAGAAATCAAAACTTTATTTTGCTCACTTTGTCAACGTTAATAAGATTATATCCCAGCTTTCTATGTGTAGTCCTGACAGCTTCGTAAGTGTAAGCTAAGACGCTTGCTAGGTCAACAATTGTAATTTGAGGGGAAAAAATATAAGCATGACTCATGATCTCACACGATATTTTTATGAACATGTGACGATCTCTAGAGATTGACCTATGAACAGAACATATTAAAACACGATACATCATTGCAAAACTGGAAAATGCAACAAAAAGAGTTTGAACCTAATTTTGATGGAAAAAGCAGATGTCAGAATAGATAACGGAAGAACTACCTCAGTCGCTAAGCCAATCAGACGGCTATTTTGTTTTCTTTTTCTCTTTTCTCAAATCAAGCATATTCTTTAAACTTTCTCTGCACCAAACTACCAACTCAATCAATCACAAAACAATCCATATCGGGTTTGGAAAAAAAAAAAAAACTTAAGAATCCTGCAATTTCGGAACTGAGTAACGATTTCCTAAACACTGTCCGACCAAAACAAAACAGAGCAAAGACATTCAAAGTCAATGAGTCCCAGACTTTGAGATAAATATTTAGTCTTCAAAGCAAAGAAAATAAGAAAACAATATTTAGCATTTTGAGAAACCCTAAAACTGCAATTGAACATTCGAATTGATGAATCAAACCAACAAAACAATAACTATGTCGACGGATATTGAAAACGTAGCGTCGAGACCAAAGAGAAATTAACTGTTGAAGAATACAGCGAGAGCACACGATCCGTGAAGAAGAAAAAGGAGAGGATACAATCGCTAGAAAACTGAAACAACTGAAGAGATCAAGGTTAGTGAAACGCTTACCATATCTTCTTACTTGGAACGCAAAAGCTCGCTGATTCTCCTGCGGATTAAACGCAAACCCTAGATCTCAGAAATCAAGGGGAGAAATCAAACGAACCTGAAACAAAGGAGGAAAAAACCAGATTCGAGAAGAAACTGAAGACCGAGAAGCTACTAATTTTTTTTCCACTTTCGAAAGGGATGAAATATTTGTTGGTTTTGAGTAAAAAAAAAGTTTCAAAGTCGGCAGCAATAGTTGGGCCTATTTAGATGGGCCTTTCTCGTACCTACCTTACTACAAATTGAACACTAGACATCGAATTATGTCGGTTATGTTTTTTCTATTCTTGTTGGGTTTTAGAACTTAGGTCGGTTATGTTTTTTTCCTTTTTTGTTTTAGAAACCTCTCGCCTATACAAGGCTAAGCTGTCCATTGTAAGATCAGTGTTTGAAGTTTATTAATCAAAGAGATAATTGAATCAAACCTAATCAGATTTGGTGAAAGAGGAATTGAAAAAGAAGAGCTCGAGTACTGATTGGGGTTTCGTTCTTGTTTAATCCGCAGGAGAAGAATCACTAAAGCTTTCTTACGTTGGAAGTAGAAGATATGACAACTCTTGTTGAAGATTCTTTCCTCGCAGACCTTGACGAGTTATCTGACAATGAAGCAGAAGTGGTTGAGAATGATGGAAAAGAGGAAGAAGATACTAACATGGACATGGCAGACTTAGAAACCCTTAACTATGTCTATGATGATGATCTCGATAGCGTTTCTAAGCTACAAAAAACTCAGAGATACGTTGATGTAATGCGGAAAGTGGAAGCAGCTCTCGGAACTGTGTTGGAAGATGATGATCCTGAATACAAGCTCATCGTGGACTGCAGTCAGCTCTCAGTTGATATTGAGAATGAGATTGTCATCGTCCACAACTTTATCCGGGACAAGTACAGACCTAAGTTCCAAGAGCTTGAGTCATTGGTACGTAACCCAACCGATTATGCACGCGTTGTGAAGAAAATTGGCAACGAGACAGATTTAACCCTTGTTGATCTGGAAGGCCTCGATCTCCCTCGTGAATCAGGTAGTATCATGGCTGTTTCACTTGCTGCTTCAACCTCAAACGGGAACCCACTGCCGGATGGAGTCTTGCCAAAGACGTTAGAGGCTTGTGATCGGGTTCTTGATCTTGATTCCGCGAGGACCAAGGTTCTTGAATTTGTTGAGAGTAGGATGGGATATGTGGCACCAAATCTCTCGGCCATTGTTGGGAGTGCTGTTGCAGCCAAGCTCATGGGAACTGCTGGAGGTTTATCGGCACTTGCAAAAATGCCTGCCTGTGATGTTCAAGTTCTTGGCCACAAGAGGAAGAGCCTTGTTGGGTTCGCGTCACGTTCGTCTATTGTAGGTTACCTGGAGCAGACAGAGATTCTGCAAAAGAAGACGCCTCCTGGACTTGGAATGCGCGTTAGCAGGCTCTTGGCTGCAAAATCGAGTTTGGCAGCAAGAGTTGACGCTACTGGAGGAGATCCAGCTGGAGAATATGGGAGAGCTTCGAGGGAGGATATCCGCAAGAAGATTGACAAGTGGCAAGAAGCTCCTCCTGCAAGGCAACCTAAGCCACTTGCCGTTCCTTGTTTTGAGCCTAAAAGGAGAAGAGGTGGTCGCCGACTAAGAAAAATGAAAGAAAGGTATGCAGTGACAGAAATGAGTAAGCTAGCCAACAGGATGGCCTTTGGTACACCTGAAGACAGCTCTCTTGGTGATGGGTTAGGTCAAGGATATGGAATGCTTGGTCAGGCTAGTAGCGCTAGGCTGCGTGTATCCACTGTTCCGAGCAAGCTGAAACTTAGTGCTAAGGTCGCCAAAAAGCTCAAAGAAAGACGATATACAGGTGGTGCTACTACCTCTGGTTTGGCTTTAACTCTTGTGCAGGGATTAGAGTTGTGCAATCCTCAGGCATTAGGATTAGGCAGTGGGATTCGAAGCACTTACTTCTCAGAGTCGGGAACTTTCTCCAAAAGATTTAAAACTTCCTAGTGTAGAGTAATGAATAGGAGTAACATTGTTTTCATTTATTAGCTTTTACTTGAAGATATGCCATATTGTTTCTGTGATGTATTTAGTTACAGAGCAATCGAAATTTGAACCAAGAACTATTGTACTCTTTCATATGCATTGTTTAATAACTATGAAAATGTTTAATAACTCTTGAAGCAATCGATTTTAATGAAAATGTTTTTGTCTTAGCTTAATCAATCGAATGATTATTAGAGCTTTACTTCAAAGTTCAAACACAAGATCCAAACATAAACATCAGACTTAAGTAATAAAGAAGGCACAGATGATGAGGTTGCATTATATCACAAGAGAGAGCTTTCTTTCATTTGGGAAAATGTAGATTTGTTTCCTGAAACCTGGGAAAATAGCAACGAGGAAGACGATCGAGAATAGTAAATGTAATTGAATAGAGTTTATTAATTCCAAATTATAGTGACAGAACATAACCGGAAAATAAAATGTGATTGACAAAATTATAAAAATGCAATATTCACGACTTCAACATGGGTCATACGTCCTATCTCGCCCTTTTCATGTGCAACTTGTTTCCCGGTTTCCTTGGTCTCTCTTCCAAAGCTTTTTAGAGCATTTTTTTCCCCAAGGATATATATGTTATTTTCTCAAACAAAAAGAAATGGTAATTACTATACAATGCCAATAATATGAAAGTAAAAAATGAGAAAATGAAATCTCTTGTACCTCAAAGCAAACCTTGGAGAATTGGGCATACGTCTTGAATTTGCTTCAATGTACAAATATAACAACTAAACACACAAGAAGTTATTGGTAAACCTAGAGGAGCACCAACGGATCATTCTTTGGATTATAACCCAAAAAATAAAAGCATCATTCATTCACCAATAACAAATAAAGCAAATAAAATGTGATCTATTTTATGTTGTACATTGCAACATTCCCCTCCTAGCTAGAGTTCACATAAAAAAGTATAGTAGTATTCTTTAGCGTTTATGCTTTTAAAATGCAAGCAAATCAACATCGAATTTTGGTAAGCCTAAAACGACTAATGATGTAGCAACAGATGGTTACGTGTTTGCAAACTCTGATTGTTCTTAAAGTGCAATTTTACTCATCTTATTTCTATCTTCGCCCTATTCAAAGATGGTAAGCTTTGACCTAAGCCATAAATTCCATTCCATGACTTAGTCGTAAGCTTAGAGCTGTCAATATGGTAAGCTTACGGTAAGCTTACAAAAACTATAAGTTACCATGAAAAAAAATGGGCTACAAAATACGAAACATGGTTCTATAGAAATAGAAGAGAATGGACGAGAAGAAGCCGAAGAGAAGGAAGAAGTGGAGATCGTGGATATATGGAACAGTTGTAAAAGATGGTCAAGATAAAAATAGAAGAAACAGTGAATAATTGTTGGCTGTACACATCACTAAAAAAGAGTACCGTGTCACATGAAGAGAGCTTCCTTGTGTTTTACAGGATAAAAGATGTGTCAAGTCCTGAAAGAATTATGTGTCACATGAAGAGAGCTTTTCCCTACTAACAAGAGTACGTGTCCCACGAAATTCTCTATCAAAAAGCTAATTGTTTTTCCCTACTATAAAAGCGTACCTCTCGCACCAAATTCTTTATCAGCAACGGCGCAAAAGCCTAAACTCGCTAACTTCTGTTTTCAGTATCAAGAAGTATAGATCTCACCTGTAATGGTAGGATCCAGGTGGCTTCTCATTGGTCTTACTTGCAACTGGCTTCAGAAACCTCGTAATCTCAGCAAAGGTTGGCGGCTGTGCACTCAAACATCTCTCTACAATCTCTGTTGCAGTTATAGTGTAGAAATCGCATTCCACTAGCAACATCAAGAGCCACTTTCAGTATTCTAGGAGTATCAAATACCATATGCTCCTTGTGAAGAGCATCATGAATTGTGCCACACACAGGCTCTGATAACGATTTCTTCTAGCCACACACAGGTTCTTCTGATCGCCTTTCTTTTTCGCAGGCAGCCGCAGATTGTTCCTCTGCTTTTACGCGAGTGAAAGACGGAGAGATAAGCGAATCCGCTGGAATTTCTTCTAGTCGAAGTGAGGCAGCCGCGGATTTCTCCCTTTCTCTTTCGCGGGAAGCCGCGGATTCTTCCATGTTCGTCGTCGAATTAGGAGAGATGCTCAGAGAGAGAAAACCTAGTTTACGATTAAGCTAATGAACAGTGCGTCAAAAGAAAAGAAATAGACAAAATGTACGAGAGAATGCGATATTTAATATCAAGAAACTCAAAGAGAGTCTCCGTTTGTTTAAAAAAACAAAAAAAAAGAATACGTCATAAAGATACGTCATTTGCGCTTATATATATATTTGCCAGAATAATTTTGGAATTAAAAATTAAAGAATTAGCGTTACAAGTCTCAGTTAATTTTTTTTGAATTTTATTATTACCAAAATAAATATAACAAATAAAAATGTAACTATTTGAATCAAATATTTAGATAGTATGTTTTAAAAAAAAAAATGTTGTTAATTTTAGTATTTTCCCAAACTCTATATATAGATTGGATTTTTAATAATAATTCTGTATATATATTGGATTTTTAATAATAACGCTAGTGCTCAATTTTCCTTTTCCCTTTTTTAAATAATTTGTTTTTCCTGTTCTTAATAACTGTAGTAACTTTGTCAAACTATTTTCTCTCAGAACTTTTAACCCAAAAAATAACTATTCTCTCAATTTTTTTGTTTTTGGTAAAATTTTCTCTCAATTTTTAAAGATTGTTTTATGTTTTCCATAATGTGTTTTTACCAAATTGCTTATTTACAAAAATGCATATATGCAATTAGTGAATGTTCTTTGCTTGTTGGACATGAGCCTATAGAGAAACATATATATATATATAAGGTTTATAATTTGGGCAATTTTATAAAGAATACAAATATGTTTAAGAGTGTTTTTAAGAAATGGCTTATATGTATATGTAAATGTATATGTATATGTATATGTATATGTATACATATACAATTCTTTTTTTTTTGGAAACTAAGTTTAGATTAAAAGAATTTTAATTACAATCATATATGTATATGTATGTATTAGTATGATGATAACATTTATCAAAATAATTTTGGTTTAGAGATCTCAGAAATATATAATCCATCTGTTTTACAGTATATGATGTTTTATAGTTTTCACATAAATTAAAAAATATTTATTGTTTAACAATTAATGCATTTTTCTCTTATACCATTTTTTAAGAAATATTAACCAATATAAATTAAAAAAAATCAATTACTTCTTGAAGTTTGTAATTTGTTAGCATTATTTGACAAAAAAGTACCTTAAAAATTCTAAAACATCGTATATTATGGAATAAAAAATAACAAAACATCATATATTCTAGAACATATGAGTAATTAATATGATAGGTCATTAATAAATATTAATTAAAAATATCAAATTTAATTATTTATTTTGTGATTACAATATTCAAATCTTAATTTTTTTATAAAGATTGTTATATAGATTCTGATTTGAAATAATCTGATACTTTAAAAAAAAATATTAATTTTCCATCTGCAACTACTTTTTTGATTTCGAAAAAATTCGAAGTGGTCGAAAGTGTTTGCGATATTGTTGTCAAACTCCAACAACCATTATCATCTGCAAAAATTGCGTTTACGGATATAGCGAGAAAAACTAATCAAACCCTAAAAATGTCGTAGGATAAAATTACTTTCAGAAGATGGCATACAATCGATAAAAAATTTCCCAAAAGTACCATAACATTATATTTTCCAAGAAAAAAATAGGGTTTGGGTACCAATTCGCAAATGATGCGGATGCAGTGGTAGTGTGAGAACTAATTAGTTCTAGTGCCACAGACTAATCTTTGGTTGTGTGAGAACTAATTAGTCCTAGAGCCACAGACTAATCTTTGGTTGAGGTGCAGTTCATGAATAATTTTTGTTTTGGGTATTCAAATGCGCCAAAAGTAAGAATTCATATCCGTATAGCAAATAAAAATGGTTAATAATTGGTTTTGATATCTTATATATAATCATGAATATTAACTAAAAATATCAAATTTATTTATTTTTTTCTGATTATAATATTCAAATCTCTTCATAAAAATTATATATATCATGATTTTTTTCTTAATTTCTAAAAATCTTTAATTGTCCACCTGCAACCGGTGCAAACGTTTATGGAAAAAAAAACTTTTAAATTTGAAGATCCATACCGGTTCGAAGTAGTCCAAATCATTTACGATAACTGTTATCAACTGCCAATAACCGCTACCATTCGTAAAAGTGGTAGCGTGAGAACCAATCAACCGGATATGAGAAACGTAAAAACTTTCCCAAAAATACCATAAAATTAAATTTCCCCCAAAAAAATTAGGTTTTGGTTACCATTCATTTTTCCAAATATTTCTATTGTCCTGTAAATATGTGAAAAATGACCAAAATTACAAAGGAAAAAAAAAATGTTATTTGGAAATGAAGAGATTCCCATCAAAGTGTAAAAACGGATAGTGAATCATTGAAAAAAAACAAAAAAAATGAGCGATTGAGAAGAAGAAAAAAAAAAAATCCAAAAGAGAAAGAAATCTGTTTGGGAATGAAGGAAGTAGTAAAGGTTGATTATGTGGAGAAGAAAGATTTTGAGATAGATTGGAACTCGGTGATGATCGTCGACGACGACGACGGCGGAAAGGAAGATAAAGTGCCGGAGTTGCAGATTGTCAGTACCAAAACTCAGCCTTCGACTATTTTCTCCGGCGATCAGATGGACTCTCACAAAACCCTAACCGACCACGCTCTCAAGGAGCTGCTGGAGCGTCAAAAATCGCACCTCGTTAATTTTGGCCCGGGCTTACCCGACAAGGGTGAGAAAATCCGCCTCAAAATCGCGAGCCTCGAAGAAGAGAAGCAACGAAGGGCTTCGCTGCCCTCGAAAATGGTTTGCATTCTCATTCGATTGCTTGCTATCTTTGTTTTCTGCGTTTGATTTCTCTTAGTTATGGAGAGGATTGATGTTACAGTGTTGGGGTTTCTCAAGCTCTTGTTCACTGCAATAGCCTTCTTTTTGGGGTTTTCCAAGCTCTTGTTGACTGCAATAACGTTCTTTCTCTCATCTTCTAGAATAGATTCGAGCTCGTTTATGTGCATAAGCCATAGTCATGGTAACTACTAGGCACAGAACATTCGGAGTTTATGTAAATGAAGGGACTTTTGTGTTGATAGAGATGGTTATCTGAGGAGAAATTTATCATCTTAATATAATGCCACAAGACTCTTTTCATTTTGGCAGGATGTGGAAGGAAGTTCGAAGGTCAGGAATGCGGCGAAAGAAGGGAGTTCAGACTCAAAAGAAGTCTCACGGTCGACATTTGCTGCTGTTTTTAGTAAACCCAAAGTATGGAGCGTTCTACGTTATGCCATCTTTGAAACTGGTTTCTAGATTGCTACTTCATTTATGTAACTTTGTTATTTGTGTTCAACAGACGGAGGCTCAGCCAGCGAAAGCATTTTGTAAAGAACTAGAAGATTTGGGGTGTGGAAGTGTGAAACACAAGGCTGATTATAAAAAGCCTGTAACAAGGCAGAGCAGCGGGTGGCGAATGTTGTCAACGGTGGGGAAAGCTGAGAACAGTGAAAAGCAGTTTAAAGGGAATCACACATCCAAGGAATCTTATGGGAAGAAAAAGCTCAAAGAAGCTTCCTCTTATTCTCTGGTTGACGACGATGATGATGACAACGAATCCAATGGCCATGAAACCTCAAGGTCCTTTTCTTTTCTCTCATTTCCTACTACTTCTGCTACTAGTTCGTTGTTTTCGTTAACTGGTTGTCAAGTCTACCATTACTGGCTAACGCTATATTGTTGTGAGTTGTGACATGCAAAAGAGGATGAATTGTATTGTAATCTCTAACCTCTTTCTTTCTTTCTTTCTTTTTTTCGTAGGGAGTGTTCTTGGGAAGAATCTCCATCACGGAGTTCAAAGCGCCTTAAGGTATTCTTGCTTACTGCTGTTTCCATATTCCACACAATTGCATTTTTGTACACAATCATTATAGCCCTCAGCAATAGTGATCCTTTTCTGAAACTTCTGTCGTTTTTTTCCACTGTTTTTATGAATTCCTTACAAAAGACTTAGTTCTCAAACAGTTAATTGGTCTTTAGATTAAATGTAAACCTGCGTCTAACTTATTGATACTGTTTACCAAAAACAACTGTAGAAATCAGACAATACAGTGATTAATGTGGATGAAGAAGAACCTCAGCCTTCAACAGTGGCGGAGGAAGCGGTTGAACTGCCTGAAGGGTAAAAATGAGCTGTTTCTGTTTACGCTCGTTGACTTACAATTCTATTTGTATATACGCTAATATTTGATGAATCCTGCAGCTTACAGGAAGATATATGCTACCCGTCAAGGTAACTCTATCTCAAGATTGGTCTTGTGTCTAACTTATGTAACTCTCAAAATATCAACGTTTTCTCTTTACTTTCATTTGGTGATCCAGGGATGATCCACACTTTGTTCAAGTTTGTCTTAAAGATCTTGAGTGTCTTGCGCCTACAGAATTTCTTACGTCGCCGGTTATGAACTTCTACATAAGGTATTTACCTTACGTTGCTTTATATGCTATCTTCTAGTTTGCTATCAAGTCTATACAAAGTGTTGGGAGTTTGAGATTATTCTGTGATTTAGTGAATGCATTGCATGATTTTCATGTGATTAAAAGTCCTGTTTTTCTTTTGGCTAGGTTCTTGCAGCAACAGGTCTCTTCAGACAATCAAATCTCTGTTGACTGTCATTTCTTCAACACTTATTTCTACAAGAAGCTCAATGACGCTGTTTCCTACAAGGTGATTTTATCTATCCTGATTATCTTAATAAAATGCATCAATGATTTTGGTTTCAAAGTCTAAATTCTTATACTCTAAAGAAGGATCAGCCCACACTATGCAAAGTATAAAAGGCTGAATCTAAATATATCAACTGCAGCTATAACAATGTGATCTTTAGAAAAAATTTCTCTATCACCATTTCGTTGTTTTCTTGTGATACACATTTTAATCCGACTGGTCTATATGTGTCTTTTCCTGGCAATTAAAATAGGGAAATGACAAGGATGCCTTTTTTGTGAAGTTCAGGCGTTGGTGGAAGGGTATTGATCTATTCCGTAAGGCTTATATATTTATACCAATACATGAAGAGTAAGTTAATTCTTCCTTTTACCTCTGTAGTTACAGCTTTTATGAGAAGAACCTCAACTTATTTCAATGGCCCATTGTCATCTAAAAACAAATGTCTATGGATTGTTTATGTATTCACCATGTTTCTTGTGCCATGTTTAGTCTCCACTGGAGCCTAGTGATAGTTTGCATCCCAGACAAGGAAGATGAATCGAACTTAACCATTCTTCACCTGGATTCGTTAGGACTTCATTCAAAAAGATCAATTGTTGATAATGTTAAAAGGTACGCGCGTGTGTAGTCTTTTCGCCTGCTTGGCGTTTAATGCATATGGTTTCAGTTTCAATCAGATTCTGTCAACTTGTTGTAGGTTTCTGAAAGACGAATGGCAGTATTTGAATCAAGATGATGATTATTCTTCGGATCTTCCAATCTCAGAAAAAGTATGGAGAAATCTGCCACGCAGGCTTAGCGGTTCTGATATACAGGTCAGTCTTTCAACCTTGTTAGTCCCATGATTCGTCTGAAATCTGACTATATCGAGGCACTAGTGATCAGTTTCTCATATGGAGTTCTCTTTGTGCAACCAGGTTCCGCAGCAGAAGAATGATTTCGACTGTGGTCCGTTTGTTCTCTTCTTCATCAAACGCTTCATCGAAGAAGCACCACAAAGGCTGAAAAGGAAAGACCTTGGAATGGTGAGTTATCTTCAAACCCTCTTCCTGATACCAAAATCACATACTTTCTTACTCTTTGTCTAAACTCTTGTTTGTGTCTCAATTCAATCCAGTTCGACAAGAAGTGGTTTAGACCAGATGAAGCGTCTGCTCTGAGGATCAAGATCCGGAACACACTCATCGATCTCTTCCGTGACAGTAACTAGTCAGATAGCAACAATGACCAGAAGGGCGAAACCTGTATAGAACGTAGAGCATCTGATGACAATGCAGTCTCCAAATCAGCCTCCAAATCAAGTCATTTGTCCACAGAGTTTAGGTTTTTGCCTTGTATAGACTTTGAGTAAAAAGTAATATTTGTGCCAAAGTTGAATTAACATTAGTGAAGTTGTAATCAACTCTGCGTCTTCTAATTGTAGGAACTATTTTTGGTTGAAAATGTCGCAAAATAATTCATTTGATATTTGTAGTTTCCAAAATTTTATAGCTTAAGAGACAAAACTTACAAATGAATCTAATCAAATGGTACAACATGGTGGAGATTTTGTTTTTGTTTTGCTCTAGTCCAACATTTTGGTAGATCAAACTGATGCTTTCAGAGCAGTGCGGAACTGCTCGGGCACACGCATAACCGGTGCTTGAACCGCCCCGAGCATGCCGAGCTGCCCGCAAGCCGCCATTTGATCGTTGCCTCGGCTAAACCGCATCAAAACGGTGCAGCCGCCTTCAGCCACAATGTTACGGAACTTGATCATCGTCTCTTCATCGGTCTGTATGAACTTAGAACCACTGTGTGGGTTGAATTGAATAAGGTTGACCTTGCATGGTATTCCCTTCACTAGCTCCACTAGCCTCCTTGCATCATCCATGCTGCACAATTAGACAGAGAGCTTAATCTTAATGGAGAGCTTTAACAATGGTCCCTCTTAGTGATTGTTTTGTTTGGAACTTACCTGTCATTCACTCCTGCGAGCATCACGTATTCAAACAACACTTTGTACTTGTGCCTTGAGCTGAGCTCTTCTCTGAGCGTCTCAAGAAGCAAAGATAACTTGTATTTCCTGTTGATGGGCATGATCCAGTTTCTGACCTACACAGTTCACGTTCAATGAGGTTAGATCAGTAGTTGAATGAATGTTTTAGATCAGTAGTTGAAGAGGGAAAAAACAAAAAAAAACCTCATCAGTAGTTGCATTCAGACTGACTGCCAAAGCGCAATTAGATTCACGGAGAAACCGCTTCAGCTGAGGAACAAGGCCGCTGGTCGAGACTGTGACCTTCCGGGGACTAAAGTGAAGTCCATTCTCGTCTACCATTATGTTGGCAGCTTTGATCACATTGTCAATATTGTGAAATGGCTCTCCCATTCCCTAACAAAACACATACAGCAGCTCCATGAGGGAAACTGAAGAAACCGAGAAAACGCGACACAAATAGGTTTACTGCATACCATGAATACGACATTTGTTATCGATCCAAACTCACGGGAGAGCAACCGCCTGGCGTAAACAGCCTGCTCAACGATCTCAGCAGCAGTGAGGTTTCTCTTCAAACCCATCCTGTGAAACCATATAAACTACAACATAAGAAGCTCAATTTATCTTCCCTTGGCTCAAGATAATACATCTTACACTGTGACTTTACCTGCCAGTGTAGCAGAACTGGCAATTCATAGCGCAACCGACTTGGCTCGACACACAAACCGTCGTCCTGCCACGATCACAAGGTATAACAACCGTCTCGATCACAAGTCCATCACTCAACGTGAACAGAATCTGCAAACATCCTGCGAGTTATCAATCAATGAGCAAAAATTCCCCACAAGACTTTTTGAACATTTCTTTCACACGAAGAAAACAGATACCATCTTATTCACCTTCCTAGTTCCATCTGAAGCAGAACGAACATCTTTCAAAGACAACGCACCAAACTCAGCATGTTCGCTAATCATTCTCTTGAAATCTTTGTTCAGGCCTATATATAAGAATGGGAATCAAATATGCATTGCTTCTGGAAACACAAAATCTTCAGAGCAAAAGAGACAAAGAAAAAAACCTTCAAGTTCATCAACATCGTTTGCCCATATATCGTCCTTGTAGAGTCTCTTCCACAGCATCATAGCCTGCCCGGGACGAAATCCATGTGATTCAACCCATTCCTACAAGTAGAGATTTTTACACAAATTCCATTCAATACCAAAACACTAATTCAATTCAATACCAATTAGATGAACAAGAGACTGAGAATTGGAAAAAGAAAAGAAAAAAACGTACTTGGAGCGAAGCATAACTCATACCCTTCAAGATGACCTTCTGTTTATCATCTCTAGCCACAGAACCTTTGAGAGAATCGATGATAATTACTAAAATTTTTGTTTTGGCCCAAATTCGGAATCGAAACAATCGTTAAACTGAAAGTAATCAGTCACCTGTAGTTGATGAGAACTCGTCGAGCGAAGGAAGATAAGCTGCCGAGGAAGAAGAGGAGGAAGAGAAGCATGAGACGAGGCTTTTGGATACGAGGAAACGAATGGAATTAGTAAGGTGGTGGTTGCGGAGCGGTGAGGGTAATGTTAGGGTTCCGGGGAGAGCCGCCGACGAAGAAAGTAGCGACGGCGTGACGACGGCGGAATTCGTGAGAGTGATGATTCCGAGACGCCTCATTGTCGTCGGAGCTTTTAGAATCCGGCGGCTGTCACGACGGCTATGCGTGATTGGATTATTATATTTTTTGTGGATTTAAATTTTTAATGTTTCTGACGAATTTTTTTTTTTTTTTTTTTTTTTTTTTTTTTTTTTTTTGGTTTTTTTTTTGAACACNTTTGTATTCGAACACTATTTGGAATTTTTTTTGGAGAGTTTTTAAAGATCATTTATATCTATACTATTAAAACTGAATAAAAAAAGAGAATATCCCTGTGTCCAAACAGGATTTAACCCCAAAAAAACCAAGAAATCTAAAAAAACCCGACCCGATTGTGCTTAAAAAAACGCGGATCTTTGGAAGCAACTTAAAACAGACCGGATTCGAATTGATCTTGAAATCGAGAGAACCAAAAGAAACCGGTTATTGTGATAGTCAATCAGAAATAAAGACTCCGAAAATAATTAATTGATCCTGATAATCACACCATCAAAAACGGCAAGTGGGTAACTAGAGTAACTAGCAAGATATATCAAACAAGTACAAACAAGGTAATTATTCGAACTCAAGATTTTTGAGATCCCTAAATATATGCTACTTTCGAAAATCAGCGTTCAATAACAAGATCAAAAGGAATATGACAATAAATTGAACGTATATTCGAAATAAAATTCTTCTAAACCTAATGGACAATCCTTGAAACACTATAAATATAGAGATAAGTTGGTCACAAGAACCTCAAAATTTTGATAGCAATAGAAAAGTTGACGCTTTAATTTTTGACGCTACATTCACCATACACGTTTTGTTACAGACATTTAATAGGTGTTTTTTTTTTTCTTCTTTGAATTTTTGAAGGTTGTAAATAGGGGAAATGTCATAAACTAAGATGGAAAATTGGTCGGTATTGACATGATATTGATAACTATCTCTCTCTATATATACGTTTTCGTTTATTCCAGATTTTTTATTTGACTGATAATCAATGATAGTTGTTCTCTATTGAAACTCACAGGATGAAAGAGCTCGAAAACTGGATTTTGAAGCAGAAGGTGATAACTACCATTCTTCTTCGCATCCATGGAAGCAGTGCAACACTTGAAAATTGTGTTAACCGATCCAAGGGGTAATATTTGTATACATATTTTTCATATGTGAATGTTTCTGGCAATGTCTATTCGTGACCTGCAAAGTTTCGGAAGATACGGGACGAAGGTCATAATCCAAGCATTATGTGTGGTGAGTTTTTAAAGTTCAATATTTTCTGTCTATCGCTTTACCAAACCAACATTTTAAAAGTTCAACATTTAATCTATACATAATATTCTCAGGCAAGTTGTCAATGTTGGAGAAACATTAACATTTGAATTCAATAACAAGCCCACCAAGTGAATACACGATATGCAAAAGCCAATCATTTAAATGTTATCAATAAGGTTTTGCCTCAGACTTGAATCTTAACCATTTTTATCATCACAATCCTAACGATTTATTGTGATGAGTTTTAACTTATACTGTGGATATAAAAAAACCAGATAAAAACAGGTTCAACAAGGAAATCAGACCGTGAAGACACGATTTGCAAAAGCCAGCAACTAAAAGTTAGTATATTATAATGTTTTTGTAAAAAGACTTGTATTTTAAATTTTCTATATTTAAAAATAAATAAACATTAATTATTATGAACCGGGTTCAACCCGGTCGAACCAAATTAAACCATGACCCGAATGCTTATCCGGTTCGCCTTCCGGTCCGATTTTAATAACATTGACTATTATATTAACATATAGAGATATTCAGATTTTTTCGGTTTTTGCGGTTTTTGCGGTTAATATCCAAACCATACCAATATCCACGGTTTATATAAAATTGCATACATACGGTTTATATGGTTTATCCAAATCCAAACCATGTGACCTATTTTGGTTCGGTTCGGTTCGATTCGGTTCGGTTTTACCAAATTGAACACCCCTAAAAAATTCGCATATCTAAACCCTGCATATCTAAAATAAATATTAGCTACTAAAAATTTACTGCTACGGGTTATAACATATTTTCCGTTTTCTTAAGCGAACAAAATTTTACGGTTATAGGTAAGAACATGTTTTCTTTTCTTAAGTGGAGAAAATTTTATGATTATAAGTAGAAACATGTATTTTATGCTTAAATGGACAAAAAAAATTCAAAATAGGAACTAAAAATTAAGATAGATGACAAACTACAAAACATGTTTTTGTATAAGATATAAATTTTGTGATGTCAAAATCGCATGTCAAGATAAAAAAAATGTCCAATAAAGAAAAATAAAAATTGATGTCTTAGCCAAAGTTTAATCTTATAAAAATCAATAATTATCAATCTTATTAACGAAAAAATAACATACTTATTTTCATAACTACCCATGCTCTTTATGTGGAATATATGTTCAAACTACTAAAATATATCTTGATAATTCTTATAATTATATACCTACTGGTAAGATCCACCTTGATTCAATTTTGCTACAAACAAAATAATGTAAAATGATCATTATCTTTCTAAGTGTATTTTACATGTCTAAACATGCAAGTTCTAAGAAGATATGTACAACTTAATTATATAAAGAAGCAAGAAATGTCGAAAAGTATTATTTTATATTTTAGATTTTTTCGAGTGACATTTATTATTTTTGAAAGCATCCTCAAATTCATTTTTCATATAGGATTGTTCTTAGCATATAGGGTATATATCTGTTTGTGAAATAATGTTTTTTCCAAAAATTTTATATATTGACTTTGTAATCCTAATTTTTTATCAATAAAATTGTTTGTTTAACAAAAAAGGAAAAGACTAGCATCATTTTGATTTTTTTCCATCACTATAAGAAAATATATAGTAGTTCATCAACTTTTCTTTTTTAACATATTTTAGCTCATCTAAGTCTTTTATAATTTTTTGTTTTTACCGTATCTTCAACTACAATGTATTATAATATACGATTTTTAAAATATTTTAGCAACAAAATTCAACTTCTGTTAATAACGCATGCCCAATATCATGTCTTAAGAAAATGTTTAATCTGATGATTTAACAACTATCAATTTCATTGACAAAAATTAACTTTTTTTTTTCAATAATAACAACAACCCGTGCTGTTGTCAGCACGGGTCAAGATCTAGTTACATATATATTCGAAATCACTCTACATCTTGTTTTCATATTTGAATCATGGAATTTTACCTTTACTCTGTAATCTTTTTTTTCTTTTCTTTTTGACTGCCTCTTTATTCTGTATTCATAAGTTCATCAAGTTAATTAGTTGTCTCATTATAAAGAGCTTCACTATAGAATTAATTTGACACACGTCAAAGGAAACCTTAATATCCAAAGTTTGAAAATTAGTATATACTTTTTTTTTTTAGTATATACTTTAGTCAGTGTAAATAAAATATCGTAGATGATGTTTATAATAAAACTGATCTCGACACTAAAATTAAATGACATGCATAATGATGAATTAATTATGAGAAGAAAAAAAAGATCCGAGTAAATTTGTGTATCCTTTGTTGTTATACTAGTATCATCTAGTTTCATGATCATGTGTACCGATCAAACACCCTAAACATCTAACATTTTATTAGATAGAAACTTGAAAGTTAATTAGAGTTTCGGAAACATAACAGAATCTGGAATATGCGTGTTCTTTAACTAGATCATAACGAAAATCCAGAAACACATAACATCGAATCTTCAATCCACGATCATATATAGTAACCTCGGATATGGTTGGCTAACATGAACTCCAGTGGATTTGGATTCAGAAACCGAATCTTGCAGATCACGTAATCTTGTTTCCACTTACTCGCAAGCCTATACTCTTCCATCACCCAAACCCTCTTATCTTTGACTCGTCTCTTCTCCTTTTCCCGAAACCTAAAAACGGATCTCGGTTCCTCCTTTTGGCAGAACTTGAAAACCTTCTTGAACCCTAGAATCTTCTTGTTCTTCTCCGACTTGATTAGTTTACCACGACCCATGACTCTCCAGCAACCAGATTCACATCCATCGGTTTTACCAGAATTGTCCGTCCGGTTAACGACCAAGAATCGTCCGTCGTGTAGGATCAAAGGCTCTCGAGTCTTGAAATACGTCAATGGATTCACGCAGTACACGTCTTCGCTTCGAAGGAAGTGGCTAGGCCAATCGGTTCTGTTACTGTCGATCATCATCTTCAGATGATATGCGACGATTTCATCTACTGGTGGATAAATCATCGTCATTCTTCTCTTCCTCGTATATGCGAATGAAACTGAGATCTTGTAGAAGAAGAAAGATTTGCAGAAAATATTGATGATGAAGCGAGAGAAACAAGAAACAAACGAGAACGAAGATGTTAATTATGGAGAAGAAAGTGTTTCTTCGAAGAGAAGTTATTAATATAGACGACTCTCATTGGTACCGTTATATCCTTATTCTTGCATTCACCGCCCTTACACTAATACTAATCTTAATGGATCGCGGCTGCTCTACGTTGACATATTCGTGCCACAACACTTCCTAAAGTAAAATCCATAAGATTGTCAGACCGTAATAAATGGAAAAGAAACAAAGAAACAAAGAACCTTAATAGAGGAGAGAAGGAAGCCAAAAACGTTTTTATTTATAAATATACATTTTTAGATATTATTGCTAACTGGCTTTTTTTTTTTTTTTTGGTATGAATGTTAAGATTTATACCATTTTCTGAATTACAATGTTGATGAACAACTTATTACAATAAAAATAAAAGAGCAAGCGACAATTAAACAAGGCCAGCAATACATCTGAAAAACACCTCTAGGAGAGAAGGCGTTGAGGCAGAAGAGG
>OVBJ01002027.1:0-21383 GCA_900406535.1 Noccaea bulbosa
TGCACTTCCTGACTGATTCACCATATGCGTCAACGTAGCTGCATCTTCAGAGCTCTCGACCTGATCCGGTGCATGTGCATCATGAACAGCCACGAACGTGAGTTTCTTGTGAGCCACGGATCCTCCTCGTTTGGAGAAAAGGGAGTTTGTAGAGTTGAGTGTCTGATAAGCGAGCAAGACATTAGTATTACTATTGGGGTTATGTTGTTTGACAAATGGTGAAAAAGGAGAAAGCGATTTCAGAGTTGTAGATACAAACGCCATGGGTTTAGGTTGGTATAGTTGATGCCTCATGCCTTTACATACGTACGAAATGAGCTAGTATATATATGTACACATGACTAAAGTCATCCGTATTTTCTTTTACCATCAAAATATATTTGTATTTTTTATTCTATCATAAATGATGACTCTATCATTTACTACAAGCAAGCCTAAATTGTTGTAGCGTGTATAAATGATTAATCTATCATCTTTTTAATTGAATGTAAAGTTATATATATTCAAACCAAGAAGCTTTTTTTACAGTGAATGCATCAGAATGTGTTCATATTACATTGGATAGAAAGATTGAGAATGTTTTTTTAAGCTTCATTAAGATAATTCTATCATATACGACAAGCAAATCTAATTAATTTATCCTTTGGTGTCTACCATTTGCATTTTCGCAGTAAAAAATAAACAAAAAAAGGAATGGTTGTGAATTGTGATGATCACACGTTTTTGGTTTTTCGGTCCGGTTCGGTTCGGGTTTTTCGATTTTCGGTTTATTCGGTTCTAGTGATAAATAAATCATTCGGTTTTTTCATTATATGTTCGGATTCGGTTCGGGTTCGGTTCGGTTTCGTTCGGGTTCGGGTCGATTTCGGGTTTCGGAACATCGCATTAAAAAAATAAAAATAAAATAGTTTAAATTAAATTAAATTAAATTTTGCAAAAAAATGGAATTTAGATAAATATCATTACAAGATTTATGATATTTCAAATATTTTAGTTGTTTTATTCTAAATATAACTAATATATTCAAGATAAAATTATAATTTTTGATAGTTTAGTTATTATAAAAATAAATATAACTAATTATTTCTATATATAATTATATTTCGGGTATTTATTCGGTTCGGTTCAGATTCGGTTTCGGTTTTTCGGATTTAGAAATCTAAAAACCGTTCGGGTTTTGTGCTATTTTCGGTTCGGTTCGGTTTCATCAAAATCGGTTTGGTTTTGTTCAGGTTTTTCGGTTCCGGTTTTTGTGCCTAGGCCTACGTTTTACTATCGTATACAAAATAGTTCTAGCCTTTTAATTAGGTGAGTTTTAAGTTGTGGCATTTAATGAATACAAAAAGGGTTAAAGGTTACAATTGCATGTGGTCAATAATACCTTGACAAGCGTTAAGAAGTGCAATTCGTACGCAAGTAATGGAGGAGAGAGAGCAAGTAGTTGAAAGAAGATCCAACTAACTATTCGCTCACAATTAACCTGCCAAAATGTAAATCGTTAACTTTTATTGAAATCTCTAAGTCTCTAAGCAGGGAACAAAGCTCTCACAGTAAGCACTTGCTCATCAAATAGGCTATAGCTACCTACGTTAAATGTTTTTGCAAAACCTAGCTCCATTTCAATCCATGCCACTTTTAATAATACTGATTACTGAACTGAACATAGATATCATCCATTAATTATTCCATATCAGTTTAGTGGTGCGTGTTTGATAACAAAGTTTTGTTAGACCCAAACCCCAAGCTCTACCGGAATTATGACAAAATTAAAACCGTTTGTTAAATTTTCATTTTTAGCATATGTAACCATTTGTTTGTTTTGCTGACAAAATTAAACCGTTTGTTCGCTTTTTATTTGAAATCTATAAATTTTTAACGGCTGCGGTTTCAAGCAAATGATACTTGACATGTATTTATGAGGAAGGGACTAACAAAACGATCGAGGGAACACAAAAAAAAAAAAAAAAAGGAATGGATCTCAACAACAACGTCATCAAAACCCTAGCTCGATGGTGTCTTCTTCTACAAGCCATCATGATCTCTTCCAAAACCTTGGCTCTCAAGGAACCAGACTACGTAAACATGAACATAACAATCCGAAACGCAATGACTGGACTTAAGCGCCCCGAAATAGTGTATCGATGCCAATCTAAACGCAAAGACTACGGTTGGCATCGATCGACAAAGCCAGGATTCCAGTTCTCATTCCCAATCATCCTCATAAAAGGCGAAACCAAGATACCTGCGATTCACGTCTGCTATTTCCGATCCGCCTTAGGATCCGCCACACTGGTGATCGAAAACACCTATCTTGACGCCGAGATGTGCCCTAAATCGTCATGCGCCCACGTAGCAACACCGAAAGGGATAATGTTTCGAGGCCTTGAATGGGATTTCAAAACCGTATTTCCAAAACTCAAACCAGTAGAGTATCTAGAATTGCCATGGACACCTTGGCCAAACAGAACATGAATTCTTCTCTTTTTTTTGTTGGTATGGAATGTAATTATAGATATATCAAATTCATAATCAGTTTGTCACTTACAATGTCTTGCACATAAAATATATACCTATATGTAAAACCAAAAACAACAAAAAGTACAAAACCGTTTTTAAAAAACTTTGATAGCTCCCAATTGTACAGTTTTGATTCCGGACATAACCAACCACATAGTTTGGCGATCACTCGGTGGTCAATGCCATTCGTTGTTTCTGAGCTTCTGAAGGCAGCTTAACGTCGGTTGCTAAACCGATGGCTTGGAGGAATCTAACGACGTACCAAGTCATGTCAAGTTGCCACCATTCTAGGCCATGTCGAGCTGAGAACTCGAAAGCATGGTGATTGTTGTGCCATCCTTCCCCAAATGCTAGAGCAGCTACCCACCTGAAAGATCATAATTCCAAGATAATTCTATAAGTACATATATTCAAAGATAATTCTCAATATATAGATTGATGGATGATGAGTTTCTTTACCAATTGTTCTTAGACAAATCACCCGTGTTCCATGCTTGTTTGCCCCATACATGGCAAGCTGAGTTTACTAACCAAGTTATATGATATACCCACACTATTCTTACACCCTGCAAATACATTAAACAAGAAAAAAAAACAAAAAAATCAGAGACGTGATAGTCGGAAAAATCAGGTTTCTTCTGGCATTTTATCATACTTTCGTTCCGTTTACAAATTTGCTATATTTTGTCAGAACCAAATAGAATTTAGCGTCCCCGTTCACGAGAAGAGCATGAGCCATATATATCTTCTTTATTACAAGAAAGATAAGATGTTTACTTATGGCTCTGGCTTTTCTCAACTAACACAACTTACGTGCCTCAGATCAACAAATCCGAGTTGCACTAAATGACAAGAAAACGCAAGTGAGGAAATTTGGTCTAGAAAATTGATAGCCACAAAAAATAAAAAAAAACTGGTGGACTCTATCTTGTTTCTGGAGCTAAAACACATCGTAACCCTCTATAGCCAATTCTGGAAATGTAACAGTGACAGATTCAAAAACAGAAACATACCATTCCCCAAACGATAAAGGGGAAGCCACCCATTGCGTATAGAGCAACCGCTAGAGCCACCGGATGCCAAATGTAAGTGTTTCTAAGGAACTGATAAAATGGCTGCTTCTCCAAATCCCCAACATTATTGGGCTCTCCAACCTTCAATCATCAAAAAAAGAGTATTTTTAAAATCACTGTAAACAAAAAGAGAAACACTTTCTTCAGGACAATGAGAAAGAAAGAAAAACAAAAGAAGAAATCTTTTTACCCTCTTGGTGATGGTATTGGTATCAAACATCCAATTCATATGACTGAACCAAAACCCATCAAGTGGGCTATGAGGATCTCTGTCCGAATCACAGTACTGATGGTGGTACCTATGCGTACTCACCCAATCAATTGGGTTCCCCTGAAGAATCAATTGCACAATTCAATTCACCATGACAAGCTACATTACCATCAAATCTATCAACAGTTTCGAAATCACTCTCACCTGGAGAGCTTGAGCTCCGCAATAAGCGAACAAGTACTCAAGCCATTTGGGAAGCTTGAAGCTTTTGTGAGAGAGGTTTCTATGGAAAGACAGAGTAATACCCAGAAGGCCTGTGACGATGTAAAGCCCAAAAGCAACCGAAACAGCTCTCCAATTGAACTGAAACGGAGCCAATAGGCTAAGCAAATGCATTGACAAAACCACGGCAACTGCTCCGAAATCCATCGGTTTCCATTTTCTCTCCCACAGAGGTACTTTATCCTTCTTCTTCTTCACCATCACATCGGAGAGCATTATCCTCCTGTAATCTCCGGACTCCGCAGGCGCCGCCTCCGCCGCTGCAGCTGCGGTGACATCTCTCTTTTCAGAGAATGCCGCGGGTACGAGGCTCAGAGGCCTGAAAGGAGCGAGCTTTTGGTGGTGGTTGAATGGAATTCTTGCGAAAATCAACGACGGTGATGTGTTTAGCGCTCGTGATGATGAACAATAGAAGGAAACGGGCTTGGGCTTTGTTAGAGGAGAAGTCAAAAGAGAAGCCATTGTCGATGTGATAGGCAGGCAGGAGAAGAAGAGAAGAGACTTGATAAACCCTTAATTTGTATATATATATATATATGTATGCGTGTATTAATCAGGGTCGGTCTTTTTGTATGCTCATCAGAAGCAGTAGTTGTAATGACAGTGACGTGCAAGATCGAAACTTTGTGGTTCACGGACTGACTATTTTGCGGCTAAACAGAGAGCGAAAAGAGAGGATAAGATGGTCTAGGGATTTGGGGATTTTGGATTGCCAATCTGGGGCAGTGAACTAAAACGCGGATCTTCTCGTCAAAGTTTTTGTTTTTTTTATTGGGCAGCCATTCTTGTTTTTGGAAGCTTGCAAATCGCCCCCATAGTCAATACTGAGTTTCCAAATTTGGGCTTAGATTGGTTATCCTTAAATGGGCTTATTTTGGTTTTGGCCCATTCTTCTTTATCCGTTAAAGAAAATCTCAAGAGTGAAAGGGAAAATGTTGAAATGTTTGTTACCATACAATTCAAACAAGATTTTTCTCTCTATGATACTTCAAGTCTTTGTTTGTATCTGTATAAGAAAAGATATTTGTATTTTGTGGTGCCAAAAAACCCTTATCTTGAAACCATATATCAATTACTTCCCACATTTTGCTTCTTCCTTCATCTGAAAAAAAAAAGCTTCTCATCAGATCGGTTTCCATGGCTGCTGCTGCTAACACCGCCGCCATTTTCGCCTCTCCTTCGCAGCCTTTATCCTCTAAAACCAGTTTTTGTAAGTCTTTTTTTCACTCAACACTCCTTACCCTTTGCTTTGATGTTAATTTAGTATATGTTATATGCTTTTGTGTAACGTTAAAACTGATGAAGCTTTTGAAATTATACAGTGTACAGCTCAGCGATTGGTCAAATACAAAGGAGATTTCCAAGGAGGAAACTTGATCTGCAAGTTAAAGCTGTTGCCACGACTCTTACACCCCTTGAAGAGACCAAAGAGTCTGTATTTTTTTTTTAGCTCGTCTTGTTACTTTTGTCAGTATAACTACATGAGTATAGTTAACATAGTTCATGGTTGTTTAATTTGTGTAGATATAAGCTACCTTCATGGGCAATGTTCGAGATGGGGACAGCTCCTGTGTACTGGAAAACCATGAACGGTCTTCCTCCAACCGCAGTAAGTTTACTCTAGCCATTTTCTAATGCTAATTAAGCTTAAAGTTATAAGGTTTTTTATTTAACTTCTTACAAAAAAAAAAAAAAAATTAATTAGGGAGAAAAGTTGAAGCTATTCTATAATCCAGCTGCAACCAAACTCACTCTTAACGAAGACTATGGAGTTGCTTTCAACGGTGAGTTTCTTCTGAAACATCTAATTAACTTGTATTCGAGGTTTGTCACAATGAGCACTACTGACGCAGTTAAGATTGTTTCGATATAAATTTAAATACAGTAGCAATATATATAATCGTACTACTATGTCATGTAATTTAGTCCAGTAATTACACTAAAGTACGGCTTACGATAACTTGTCATGTCCAAATTAAATTAGTCAAGCTTAATAAGACCAGTCTAATCCCCCAGTCCAAATGATAGACTAACAAAAAAATGAAAAGATTTTATTCAATTAGTTACTAATGGTGCAGGAGGATTTAACCAACCAATCATGTGTGGTGGGGAACCAAGAGCAATGCTTAAGAAAGATCGAGGCAAAGCTGATTCTCCCATTTACACTATGCAGATTTGCATTCCTAAGCACGGTTCGTTTTTATAAAATCAAAACCAAAGCATTATTCTTTATCAAAAAGATCAAGGCATTAGTACTACTATTATCTGACATTCATGTAAGTCATTTTCAGCTGTGAATTTGATATTCTCGTTTACCAATGGCGTGGACTGGGACGGTCCATACAGACTTCAGTTTCAAGTCCCCAAGCGATGGCAAAACAAACCTATCGAGTTCTTTAATGAAGTATATAATTAAATTTCTTTTCCATTTAAAATTGATTACTTTAGTCATCTATATATATAAGCACGACTTATTGATTATTTGTATATTTATCAATTGGTGCAAAAAAGGGTCTAGCGAAAGAGTTGAGCCAAGACGGAGCCTGCGAGAGAGCAATATTTCCTGACTCGAACGTAGTTGCGACGCGGTGCACAATGATCGCCAACTTGACGGTGGAAGGAGTACGTATCTTATCAACTATAGACATTCAAAATCATTTTGTTAGATATATTTAAGGTTTTTTTATAAAAAAAATATGAATAAATTTCAGGGAGATAGATGCAATCTGGATCTGGTTCCTGGGTGCATGGATACAAATTCGGAACATTTCAACCCGTTTGCTAATGTTGATGATGGCTCCTGTTCCCTCGACTTATCTGATTCTGATGAATAGAGCTATAGCATTTTCTTATGTAAATATATGAACCCATATGTTAATATCAGTACGTAGTATTTGAATTTAAATATGTATACATGTGGTAAATTGTTGGGTTTTACTATTATATAAGAAGCTTCACAATCAAAAGATCTGAACATTTTAAGCCGCCGAACTTTATATAAGGTTTACATGTTGATCTATTTATTAGTTGAACTAACAAGCTTTTAAAGATTGTTGGAGGATTTTCACACACACAAAAATAGAGACAAAAACAAATAAACTATGATCTATTGCTTTCCCCTGGGACCAAACTATTAACGATCATGGATCGGTGTACCTGTCCCGTTAACTTATACGAAATCATCTTCACCTACCAAGTATTAATGGAAAATAAAACACATGTAGCACCCAGAAAACAAAAAGAAAGTGGTGAAGAAGTACATACAAAATTTAATGGCCGGGTTTTTGGTATCTGAAGATTTACTGTCTGATTGATTGGCAATTTACGCAATACCAAAATTTTTTTTTTTGACGTCAAGCCCCATATATTTCTAAGATAAAACGAGTTGATAAATAAATTAAATTTTGTATTCGGGTGAAAAATAAATTTACGCAACATTATCAATTTACGCATTCACATTTAGTTAGGTTCAACAGACCGTATTCAATTACAATCATCTGAAAGAAAATAAATTTAATTCATTTAGACATCAGCTAAATTAAATATGTTCAAGTTCAACTAAACATTTGTAAAAAAAAAAAAAAGACAAAAATTAATTAACTGGCGAGTCTTTCGAAACCAAACTAAAACCATTGACTAAATTGTGTCTCTTGCTCATCATCTCTTCGTACTTCCCGGCAAATGAGTCAAATAGAATCCCAGCGCCAACTCCGACAGCGAGATCGATCGTGTAGTGTCCTCTCGTCCCAAGCAGCCTGATCGATTGTAACACATTGAGTATGTCAAAAAGCATCGCTAGTCTCAACCTCTGCATTCTCCTCATGTCCAAGGATGCGATCATCGAACCGGCGACGTGACCCGAGTAAAAGAGGAAGAATGAGACGTTTCCCACCGGAAAATCGACTCCCGATCCTAAAAACTCCTGTAAAAAAGACTTCAAATAATTAGTTACGTTCAATCATTTTTTTCTTGGTGATGTAATAGTATAACAAGACGAGACATATAAATCCGTGTATCCATGTTACATCACGAAAAAGAAAAAGTGAAAAAAGGAGTGACTAGAATCGTAGAACGTGGTTGAGTGAGAGAACCTGTGAATTGTGGTTATGTTCAGTCAATCAAGTCGTGGAACATTATTAGTACTAAAGATGGGAAAAAGTTCGGTAACAAAAATAGTGTTGCCAAATTATGATGATAATAATTAAGCAAACCCCCGCAAGTTAAAGAAGTGGATACAATCCACTAGAAGTTACTAGCTCCTTTCATTTCAGGAAAAAATATGGTTTTATACTTCTTCTTTTTCAAAATAAGTGTTCTTTTAGGATATCAATATAAATTTTGATATTCATTTACCCCTATCAGAAATCATGATAAAGAAAGAATTAAAATGAATTATCTTGTGAAATAATATTTTTTTAGTGAGACTCAAAACATTTGGGAACTATCAAGTATAAAACTGTTTTTCTATACGGTAGTGGCCAAGAAAAAATCACACGTCCAACAATGTTTTGGGAGTTTTACATAAGTATATCTAAAAAAAAAAAAAAAAAAAAAAAAAAAAAAAAAAAAAAAAAAAAAAAAAAAANAAAAAAAAAAAAAAAAAAAAAAAAGTATATCTAATTTGGAACAACATCACTACTGTTATATTATATAAAATAACTATTAATACTACTATATACTTTATTTTTTATTTTAAAGAGTGAGAATTAATGTAGGAGGGGATTGGGACCTGAGGGAGAGGGAGCTGAGTAGAGTAGCCGAGAATGCCGCGACAAGTGAACATGAAGCAAGCCGAGATGGTGGCTCGAGGTCGTCCTTCCATCAACCATGCCCACACAATATACGTCGTTTGCATCGCTACGAACACCTGTCCCCACCATCCACCAAAATTTAAAACAGTTATAAAGTACAAAAATCGAATCTAACCAATCTCTTTTTTAATACTGCCATGTGATCGTGTCTCCAACTCATCACCATGTGGCTCTTTTCTTTTGGGTTTGAAAAGTTTAAAGCGATCTAAATTATTAATAATATATTGCACTAAACTACTCTCTAGCCTCTCTCTAGCTCTACTCGTTATAATATGGAGTATAAAGTATAACCAAACAAACAAAATTGGCAGTTGTTAAAAAGAAGGCTGCAACTAATCAAGTGATTACATTAAATACACTTTTTGTCCATTAATTTATCTGCTAAGACCATTCTAATAGTATTGTTCTTTTTGTCATTTCTTCACCCAATTAAGACATTTAGTTGCATGTTACCGTTCAACCATCGACAGCAAAATTCCAGCTGGATAATTAATCAGAAAAGGAGGAAAAAAAATCTGAGGTGTGTTTTCCATTACTACCCCACTTGTTTAATTTGACTATTATTTTTGGATTTAAAGGGCAAAGAAAAAAACAAAAGATTAGGTGAGCCATGAGGAATTGAGGATAATCATTAATTATGTTTTTTCTTTTTGTTCTTTTTAACCCTAAAGCTAATTGTTACGACATACCGTGTTTAGAGCCGCTAAAACGGTGTTAAGATCCGGTGAAGACGCCAAGACGCGGTTCAGAGAGCGCGTGGCCACAAACCCAATATCGAATGGCTCAGAACGCGCGGGAATCATCTGGAGCGTGTACTCCACGCCCGTGAAAAACAGAACCCCGACGGCGAACAGACACGGTATCCAATGGTGTCTCGCCACGTACACAGCGTCACGCGCCGTCCACGTCATGCACGACGCATTGCTTCTCCCTCCGTTGACGGCTACGTCGTCGGTTTTCTTTGCAGTGATATCCATTTGGCTATTTATCAATCCGATGGTTTTGTCAACGCCGCCGACGCCGCCGTTCGTGTGGTGTCCGTTAAGAGGGTTGGATCTGCGACGGAGAGGGACGACGGTTTTAGTTGACATGACCGTTAGATTTAACGGATAGAGACATTTCGGGGATTTAGAGAGACGGCTTATATAAGATCACGAGGCGGAGATTACGAAGAAATTTTTTTTTTAATTTTTTTTTTGGGAACTGTAGAAGGAAGATTGTTTGGGCTACAAAACTCATACGAAAACGATGAATATGAGGTTAGAGAGCGACATTAAGCTTATTTTACGCTTAAGTCTTTTTATTTTTCTCTTTGTTGGGCGTTACTTTTTGTACCGACATGTTGTTCTTATTATATGTCAAAGTATATGATATTTTCGACGACAAAAGAAAAAGATAAGAGAAGTGTATGAGATTCTCATTACTATAAGAGCTAGTTTATCACATAAAAACACATTAGTGGTGTATGTATTGATTAATTAATTGTATGCAATCCTAATTGTAGATTATGGAGATTAGAGAATATCAAAAGGTCAAATTTGGTGCTTCGTTAAAGACACCACTAACTTATTGCATTAAGGATTTAGATTGCGATTCTCAAGAGTTTCGTCTACAGTCTTAAATAAGTTATGAGTTGGGGTAAAGTTGAATTTCAAACAATGAAGTTTTTATTGTCTTATCATGTTGATATCCGGATCTTCTTCGGTTTCTCGAAATGTCTTTAAGGAGCACAAAGGGACCGCAGACAATATGGAGCCTCCTCAGTCTTGAAAAGATCTGATATTGGGAAGAAAAAATAAAGTTTTTATCAAAAAAAAAAAAATACAAATAAAGTTTATGAGATCTTTCAGACTTTCATAGTATGAAAAAGAAATAGAGGCGATTAATGTGTAACAGGCGCATGTACTTAAATTATCTTTTACGAATTTCGTAAACCTTTTTTTTTTTTTTTTTTTCTTTTTTGTTGTTGTAAATTGCTCTTTGTAAACATAAATACAAATGTTAAAATAATAAAAAATTTGAAGTTTCAAAAAGGATTATATGTTTCCCTCCTTTTGGCGCAAATCTTTTTTCACAGCTCAACATCAACACAGTATTACTCCAATCATGGGCATATGTTATCCACCTGGACCACCTCTGTTAACGATTTCACCGCATAAATACATAACTCATAAGTGAAAGAGATTCTTTAGCAATTCTATCGTCCACATGATTCCATCTCTTGGACAGAATTATGTATCTACACTTTGGCACAATATATAGCTCCCGGATATATTGGCTTAACGGTTGTAGAGAAGGCCTTTAATTTGTGCTTCACTTATCACTACTTGCATGACTACGTACATCCACGAGCTCTTTAGCATCACGCTCAAATATCACCTTCTAATAACCATATCATAGCTTATGCGTCTGTCTCCACTCCTGATCTCACTCTCTGAACTATTTTTACACTTTTAAAATTAACTATTGTCTATTGCATTACTCTTCAACAGCTTAAATTTCCAATATAGTAGTAATTCAGAAACATAAATTAAAGACATTCATTACTTGTTAATTTAAAATGATTTTTTAAATAATATGTTTGTGAAATAATATATATTCCCTCTGTAAAATGTTTTAGTTTTTTTTTTCCTGGTTGTGTGATGTTTTAAAGGGTATTTAATGCATTTAACTTTGTAAAATTAATTCTTCTCATTGGAAATATATTTTGTGTGTGATAAAGTGATGAAATACAATGGGAAAGTGGAACTTGTATTTATAAACACAATTAATAAATGAAAAACAACAAAAATTAGATAATAACTGTTTCTTAATTTGTGGAAGGGAGCGAGTATAATTTTAGTATTTATTTATAAGTGATAGCTAAAATTGATATTAGTTCAATATTCCTATTTATACATATATTATACATTCACACGTATTTAAAATTTACATAAATTGTGCTAAAATTAGAGTAATATCAAGTTTGTTAATTTACTTATGCTAAACTTTTAGTGTAACTAATATGCAAATACTTACTACGAATTTTCATATGCTTTTACCAAAAAAAAAAAAAAAAATCATATGCAATGCAATAAGCCAGTGACATATACTTTCTTTATTCTCTGGCTTTTTAGACTTAGGCACAGATTAAAAAGTTATTAAATTTTTTTTTTCAAATTAAAATATATTTTATTATCAACTCTAACATAATTAAACCAATGAAAAAACAATCTGCAAAATTTAAATAGTCAAAACAACAAAAATACAATTAATTTATATTTTGAATTGTAAAAAAACTACTTATTTGTTAAAAAAAAAAGAAATTAGAGAACAGAGAGTATAAGCTAAAAAAATGTCTTGTCATGCGAAAGTTTCAGTAAAAATGCAAACATAGGAAAAAACAAAATGACTGATACATGCCAAGCAATACGAAACGCAACTTTTTCTTTTTGGCAGATTGACAATCATTCACTCAGTATGATCACGGTTCTGATATCTAAGGCAGAAAATATATACTTTCTTTTATTCCAAAAACCTAACATAGATTTCTTAAAAAATCTGGAAGAGTTTTAATTAGGATTAGAATCATATGATTACGTTCTTTTTCCGTATACTAATAGTAGACAACAAAATATTATAGAAGAAAATCTGAAACGTAGTTGTGCCGAAGAAAATATGCTCAAAAAGTGGTGATTTTGTATGTTTTACACATAATTAGACGTCGTGCCTGTCTAATCCTGTCTAATCGTAACCTAATTAGACGTGTCTGTCACTTTGTCTAATGGTCGAGAGGCTACTACTTGTGGGACATTGTTGATGTTTGATTCATTATTTATCAACTTTAATATAATTAAATCGACTTAAACTAGAACTCATTACGATGTTATAGACAGTGGCAGATCTAGAAACATTTTTACCTGGAGGTACAAAATTATAAATATTCAAAAAAATTCATCAATAAAAGAGAGTATTAAAAAAAACTATAGTACTAAAAACATAGTATATTATCTCTATTTTTATCTTAATGATAAATAATTTTAAAAATAGAGATAAAATTCTCTCCAACCTATTTCTTCACTTCTATTTTTAACTTAATAATAGAAATATCTATTTATCTTCTCTATTTCTACTTTTTCCTTCAAATAAAAAAAAATAATAAAGATCTCTATTACTGAATTAGAAGTATAGGTGGATTTGATAGAACTTTACCTCTGTATTCTAAATCTTGTAGGAGAAATTTCAAAAATACACTTTTTGAGATGTTAGTTTTTGAAACTACATCTTTAGGGTGACTATTTTCAAAAATACACTTTTTCAATGATTAAAAGAACTCTAAACCTTAAAATATAAACCTCAAACCCTAAAATCTAATCTTAAATTCTTAAATCTAAACCATAAACTCTAAAATCTAAACTCTAATTAAGGATTAGTGAATTCAAACTTATATATTAAAATTAGAAAAAGTGTAGTTCTGAAAATTGCTATATTAGAAATATATTTTTAAAAATTTGCACCATAAGAGTATATTTCTTAAAATTTCTTAATTTTTTATTATAAAAGTAAAAATAGTGAATAAGTAGAGGTGGATTGAAGATGGCTATCATATAAGAAAATAAATCAAATGATAAAACAAAACCAACATGTAATAGACTGAAGGCACTTTATCTTTTTACATGTAACTAAAGATATTTGAAGGCACTTAATTTTTTTTTTTACATGTAACTAAAGATATTTAACAAAATTTGTTTAAGCTATACTTTTGTTTTTTAACAATTCAGTAGGGGACGTGACCCCGGTTCTATAGTGCTACGTCCGCCCTTGGTTATAGATGTTGTTTTTACAAATTATCCATCTTACCTGCAGAACCATCAATTTCCATATTTTTTTTTTCTTTCTCGTATGCTATGATGCATACTTTTTTTAATTTACAAAATCTCATGATTAAAACTTAACGTGTGTAGTTAGACATCTTCTACAAAGTTATAATAATTAATAAATTGGCCGTGTGTGTGAATACATAAAACATTTGTAGACAAAAGATACAATATTAAACAAGATTAGTAATTTAGTATACACAAATGCATCTTTTAACAGCCTAGCTATTCTTTTTTTTTTTTTTTTTTGTTCACAAGCCTAGCTATTCTATTTGTTCTTTTTTCTTGCTAATGGGATATAAAACCGTTGTCTAAACAGATCAAAAATGGTCTAGAATTCAAGCCTTCAAAAACCAGATTAGAAAAACATTGTTCAAGTCACCGCATGTTATTAAATTATTTTAACATATACGACTTTTTATTCTGGCCAATAACAATTTAGACTTTAGGAAGGAAACTATCATAAGATATTTGTCGTTAAAATATATACGCGTAACACGCGTGTGTGTATATAAATAGGTGCATTGGGAAGGAGGAGAAGAGTGTCCATATCATACCATAATCATTCGCTAATCAAACCACAAAAAAAAATCTAACTTCCTCACACAAATACCAAAAAGAAAAAGCGAAGAAAAATGGAATTAGTCGAAGAGACCTTTCCAAAAGAAGGAAGTAAGATGGTAAAAAGAATTGTGGTGGACAAAGCTTATCTCTATGAAGAAGACAAACCACTCACCGTCTGCAAAACCTCTCTCTTCTACACCGGCGATGGTTTCACCGCCTACGACTGTAACGGCGATATCGTCTTCAGGGTCGATTCGTACGGTCCCGACACTAGAGATAACGACGAGTTTGTCCTCATGAACGCCACCGGAAAGTGTCTCCTCACCGTTAAACGAAAGGTATACTTTTTCTTAGACCCATCTTCATCTTCTCCTCTCTTACTTTTTTCTTTCTTTAATTCTTTGAATTGAGTTGGGACGAGCTACAGTCAACCCGTGAAGGTGACTCGGTGATTAGATATAAAGTTTGATGCTTTGCTTGATGGTTGTTGCGCTGGATTTCATTAGATGGGTTTTGGTTAGTTAACGAATCTCATTGATGGGTCTCCATTTCTTGTTATTGATAACCTTGGAATTAATATCTTACGGTTGATGATTTTTTGTGTTGGGTAAGAAGTTTTTTCTTTTTTGGTTAGAGAAAGATCTGAAAATTTATGTTTTAGCCGAGTTATAAAACCGACTCAGTCGCTATGTCCAATAATTACTTCAAATATGATTCTGAGTCAACTCGTCGAGTTGGGTTTGTTTTTTTGAATGAACAGAGACCGACGTTGCATCAGAGATGGGAAGGTTTTCTCGGGGAGAGATCGGAAGGTCAGAAACCGATCTTCAGCGTCCGTAGATCGTCGATAATCGGACGGTGCACGATGGAAGTGGAAGTTTACGACGGAGCCGGAGAAGAGTACATAATCGACGGCGACTTCTCGCAACGAAGCTGCGTCATATACGACACGGAGAAGCGAACTGTGGCTGAGATCAAACGCAAAGTGGACTCGTCAACGAACGTGATGCTCGGCCGCGATGTGTTCACTCTCGAAATCAAACCCGGTTTCGACGGAGCCTTCGCGATGGGTTTGGTACTCGTGCTTGACCAGATCAACGGTGACGATCCTGTTGAGATTGGTGATGAACAAGTGCACCCTTTTGTAGAGGATTGATTATAGTCTCTCTCTCTTTCTCTATCACCTCTCTTTAAACGGTCAAAATCTTTGTTCCGGTTAACGAATGGAATCTAATCTTTGGGGTTTTTTCAAATCCTTGGATTTGGACATTTGAGACTGTTTGTATCATTATGTGTAAAAACATTAAGTTGCTATCTTAGTACGTTACATAATATATAGTCTCTGTCTCGGGAAATTTGTTGACTATATGTTGTTGATGTTACAAATTTATTTTGTCTGCTCTTAAGTCATATATACATACATTGTATAAAAAAAAAAGTGTTTAAACTATCTATAACTAGATTCGTACTACAGTTTATAAGATTATATAGTACATGTATGGTGTTAGTTGCAAGTTGCAACATAAAAATTATGTATAACTAGATTCGTCCATTGACCAGATTTAATGTAGTGTTGAAAATAACCACTTGAAACATTTATAAGATTTGTCCTTTTAGGTCAACTAGATTAAATGGTGTTAGTTGTTGCAACATAATCCTAATATCGAAGTGCTGATTTTTATACCAATACGTATGAGGTAATAATGTAACGTGTATTGTGCGCATATGTTAATGCCAAGATCCTGTGAATCGTTCTATTACATGTGCCAGTTGATACAAGGATGAGAGAGTGCGTAAGAATATTAATACATAAATTTCGTGGTCGAATCAGATTTGATAAAACAATTAGAATATGGGAATCTATTAAAGAGAGAAGATATGATATTGACTTCTTGCTCCACACTACATATTTGATTCGTTATCGTAATCATAAATTAATAATATAAAGATACTTTTACACATTCACAATCCTTTCATTACGTATATAGTTTGATTAGTTGCATGTACCAAACGCACCATGAACAAAACATAATAAAATTAGATTATAGGTAATCTAACTAATACTAAATTTAGGCGAAGATAATTCTCTATTTTCACAACATCTGTTCATTCAGTCAGATAACATTTTGTCCTTTAGGTTTTAAGGTTTCCTTTTGTTTTGCCTTTTCATTAATTATGTTTGTAACTTTCTAATTAAAGTTCGTATGAGATATGTAAAGTGAAAATTGTAGACGAGTCTAACACTTGAAAATTGCTAAAACAATATCGTTCCAAAACAAACACATTTGATTAAAATATGACAAATTTTTATACCGACAGTTAAAAAGTTAAAAGTGATGTGTCACACACAAATCAAGAATTACGAGGTTAATTTAGTACATCTCCATAAACAAAAGGGTCGAATTGAAATCTAACCACAACTGCTCTCACGTCACGGGTAACAAACGGGGAAGAAGAAGGAACATAACAACACAAGCCGATACAAGAGCGTTCAAGGACGCCCCAAAACGACACCGTGTGGCAGAAGAGTACTTGAGTCCAGTGAAGCCAATGTCGTAGGAAATACTACCGTCGGGTTTAAAAAGACCAAAGTTTCTCTCGGAAGTAGGACCCGGTTTCGAATTCTCGTTGAAGAGAGCAAACACGTAAGCTCTCACCACCATGTCTGGTCTGTACGGTGTGCCTTTTCTCTTCTTCAGCCGTTTCCTAAGGTTCCGGTTATATGTTCTCGCGTTCTTCACCGACGCTCCGGCCTCGTCTGCGTCGCCTTTCGACGCCCATCCCGTCTCCGAAACAATCACCTACGCACAATAAAAAATGGTTAAATCAGGCTCACATGATGCTCTATATATCTATACATTCGTGGAGTAGTCATTATGGATAATGGAATCGATTGAGTGTTTGCGTTTAAATTTGTATTTAGTTTTATATTTACCGTATATTTTTAAAAATTAAAATCTTAATGAACTCTTTATTTGTTGCACAAAAAAAAAAAAAAAAAACTGAANTTATTGTACTCAAAATTTATTTGTTAAGTCTTCTCTTTGCGTTTAACATTGACGTTTAATTTGCGCATTGCAAAGAATCTGAAAATGTTAAATTTATATTTCAAAAGAGTGATTTTTCATGTAAACGCAAACAAATAAATGAAGTTTAAGACAATTGATGCTTAGATCTAGCTTGGTTGATAAAACATAATTTACACACATTTATCGTACGTTTGCATGTCAAGTTTAGTATTTTCAAATCTTTTTTTATTCAAATACCAATTTTTGTGCGTCTTTTGCTCTAGAAGATGTTTGATAAAAGAAGATTTAAATTGAGGTAAGCAACCCCACCATACAATATTTAATCATACCCAAGTTTATTTATAGTGATAGTTAATTAAGAAGTACGTACCGGCATTTTAGTGTAGCCAGCTTTCTCGAGAGCGGCATAAGAAGCATCGACCATGGCGTCGAACATGTTATCGTAATGAAGCTTAGTTTTCTCGTCGTAGATGCCATTCGTGTGCTCGAAGATGGCATAATTGAGGTCAATGTGACTCGGATCCGATTTATACGCTAGAAAAGGGTAAGCGTTAATGTAGAACGGCGACCCAATCTGCCAGAAAAATGCTAACAACGGCTTCATAAACGGTGCCACATCGTCCCTGAACGTGCACGACGACGGTGGATACGAGTTCGCAAACACCGCCTCCGAATGTGGACTCGACACCTAAATTGTAAAGTTTAGATAAATGTTTAATGAATAAAACAGTCAAAGATAACATTTGTAATGAATCGTTATGAATATTATAATTTCTTTGTTTGGTTAATTATAAGACTAAGTCTATGTACCTCAACGATAGTGTGAAGTCCGAGACGGCGAAGAGCGGTGTAAACGTTCTTGGCCGCGGGCAAGAGAACTTCCCAAAGCTCGATAGTGGTTCCACCTAAAATCTCGTTGCCCACGGCGATACCGCTGATTCTAGTACCGCCACGTATGAAAGGCTCGACGTTTTCTTTAACCCAACTCATGGCACGGTCTTCTCCAACGCTAATGTCCTTGAGAAACTCATTGCCTAAGCCAACGATGATCTCGATCCCGCTGTTACGGAAGGCAGTGAGGACGGAGTGGTCAGCGTCGTAGATACGGATGTTTCTGATCTTTGCTGATTTAAGCAGAGTCGCTACCGCGTTAGGATCCGGGAGATTGTCGGCTATGCGTCCGTAGTTTACACCGTATGTTCCGATGAATGCTACGGCCGTTTGTGAAGAGAAGACTAAGAGAAGCGAGAGAAGAAAGAAAGAAGAGAAAACCATACGCGAACATTCCATTTCTGATAAATGCATTTGAGATTGTGTCTCGAATGATGTTGCGAGAACAGAGCAGTTTTTATTGTTGTTTTTTTTTTGTCCTAAAATGGGAACAAGAAGAGTTTATACGAACGATGTTGTTCCTTATTAGGAAGATTCTAAACCTTTGTCTCCCGGACCATGCAAAAGGAAGGAATCAAGGGTGAGTTGTTTAGAAGGCAAAATGAAAAGATTCTACTGTGAAACTGAATCTAAGGAAATAAGAAGAAAACTAACATTTTGGGTCTTTCTTTGCATTAGATCTACCTTACCTTCAAAGCTAAACTTTTTCGGTTTTCCCTTTCTGCTCTCAAATCTTCCCTTTTTAAAAAGAAATAAATAAATTTAGAAGTTTAAAAGATCAACCAATCTGACTTACTTTTAATTTGGTTATCCATGAAAAAAATTGTAAAAAAGAAACTAAAGACTACAGCAGCAGTAAGATAATTAGAGACCATAACATAACGGTTGCATTAATAGGTTTAACAGAAGAGTTAATAATATCATCTACATACATAATCTTATACCAAAAAGAGAAAATGCACATAATAGTGCAGTCATCTCATAAGTCATATTCATAATACATATCTCCGCCTAATAACATCTTTCACCGGTAATCATCACTAATTAGATACACAACAAAACGAGAAACAAGAGACTTGTATAGTTCATGAGCTACCAAAAGCAGAGCAGGGCATGGCTATTCACTATTCAGTAGCTTCTGCTTCAGCAGTTTTCACTTTCCCCTCACCTTCTTCTGTTGTCCGACCATTTCCCTCATGGTTTCCGGTATCGGCTTCAGACTCGGCTGCTCCTCCTTCGCCTGCAATTTCCTTCTTCTCCTCACCAGAAGCTTCAACGGTCTTATCCTCTGTATCAACCGGTTTCTTAGTCTCCTCTTCTTTCTCCTCCGCATCAACCGGTGACTTAGTCTCCTCTTCATTCTCAGTCTGAGACTCCACCTTCTCCTCCTTACTATCTTCAACTGGCTCCGGCGCTTTCTCCTTCACCGAGTCACCAACTTCTTGAACTGGAGCAAGATCCGGAGTCCCCTCAGCAACAATGTCGCCTTTTGCATCCTTAACCGTTACATTCTTCTCACCCTCGTCGTTTGTCATTTCAGTATCTTGCACTCCTCCCTCTGGTTTCTCACCTTGTGCATCTTTCTTTGACACTGAAGATTTAGTCCGACCTCGCTTCTTGGGTGGCTCTTTGTCTGGTGACGGCGACGACTTAGTCTTCCCACTGATCCTTGCGGATCTCCTCGGTGTCCCACTAGTGGTCCAGTCGAACTCTGCGATGGCGGGGCTTCCAGGGTGTGATTTGAGATACTGCTCCAGCTGCTTCCTGTTACTCATCTCCTCACCCGTTGGAGCAACAAACACAATCTCCGCTTTCTTCACTTTGTTTGGGAAAAACTGCAAAGGTTTAAAAAGAGGTCTTTGTTGGTCTTTTGAGGTTAGCAAAAATGCTCAAGATTTAACTTCTAAAGACGACCCTAACGTGGCTTAGTAAGGGTTTACAAGAATCAAAATGTGCCCTTTTCAAAGTCTGTAACTTTGGAATCACCCAATTTAACATCCCTACTAACAATTCGCTACCAAAAACTAACATCTATTACTTCGGAATACAGCAAATTCTAGGGATTTTGCTTCTTTCATTAGCTAAAATTACCATAGGGAACAAAGGAAACGAACCAGTTTCTTCCACGAAGACGGTGCTGGTAGCTCAACAGATGTAATTTCCTCTTCGGTACCCATTTTACTCTTGCAATCCCTGAAAACAGAAAAAAGGATTAAAAATTACGAAATGCCACCAAATTTTTTTGAGAATTTTACAACATACTCTTGTCGGAAAAGAAAGGCTCACGACGGAGAAGAAGACGGTTGAAAAAATTAGGGCTTTTTGGGGGGGGGTTAGTTGGCTCTGCTTATTGCTCTCTGTGTTAACATGTCTCTAGACTTTTCGTAACCCAAAGAAGAAGCATCATGATAAAGTCACATTGTAAATCACATTTTAACTAACAAACCAATGCAATTTAACCACGTGTCTATCTCCAAAACTTGTATAATTAATGCGCTCTAATCTTATCAAAACTGGTAACGACACGTTAAAGCCTTCCTTGATTGAAAAACTTTAAAGAGGTGTTTAGAGGGCACGTCGTCGACTCGACTCGGGGGAACTTGGCATTAAATGCTTGGAATAACTTTTTTTTTTTTTTTTTTTTGGTTGGAATAATTTGGTGGTCATGTAATGCACGTGCCAAGTATTCAACGACTTTCTTTTTTTGTTTTGATTTGGAGTCCTATATAAAACGATGACGTTTGGTCTGGAATCAACATTTTCAGGCCCACGGATATCTATCTATTTTGATGGCCCGTGTTGCTAAAGACTCTGCGATGGAACTGGTTTTTAACAGGCCCTCTCGATATCTTGATTAACCTTGTTAAAGAAAGCAAGGTTTCAATAGTTTCTGTGACTGCTTTTATCGCCCATTTTGTACCTGATGAGGCAGCTGCTATGTTGGCTTCCAGTATCTTGTGCGGAGGATTGTACGAATTTGATTCTCTGGTTTCAGTGAGAGCAGCTGAGCTCTACGAGGATCTGAAACAGGAGAGAATGCCACAGCTCGGTGGTAACATGTGCAAATATGCTCAAGAAGCCAAGCCCATTCTCTCCGCTGCTCACCATGGGTGATGTCGAGAGTGTAATGTCAGAAAAGACCAGCTCTA
>OVBJ01002028.1:0-21383 GCA_900406535.1 Noccaea bulbosa
CTACATATTCTATTCGTTGTGAAATCGTAGTAACTTTACAACGCATTAACGACGATTTAAGTCAAAGTACCTAATTTATCGTAAAATCGTTGTAAATTTACAACGCTTTTACGACGACTGTCTTTCGTCCCCAACTTACAACGATTGTACGACGCCAGTTGTCATTTCGTCGTAATATCGTTGCATATTACGACGATTTTACGACGACTGTAATTCGTCCCAAGTAACGACGATTANTTAGTGTTCGTGCGTTGATGTTGTATAGAAATAGTGGATAAGTAAACCGCACTTACATTATTACAGTAGACCAATGTTGCCTAATTTACATAGAAGAATATATGCATTCCTTATTCAGATATTTTAATAAGTACTAATACTTGCATGCTACGAAGGTCTATCATCATATATGAAGAAAGAGATAAGATTCGTCAACTTCGTTTCTCTTTCTAAAATGCTAACAAATTCCGAGCCATGATTTCCATTGGACTTGGTATTGAAATGGATAAGATCTTTTTTCTTTTTGTAATCAAATAATACTATCGCGAGGTGATCTAATTTGTAGATGCATTTTTGTCTTCATACGATCCCGGGTCCCCACGGTATATGTATTTATTTTTTGATGATTGATTCATGTGTGTGCGGATAAATAGGTATATTTTGATTGATACGAAGTAGTTAGGTATTCAATTCTAAGAATACATACCTTTTCAGTTTGTCTCTAGATTTGGCTCGCAACAAATAATTTTATCATATCAAAGATGATAAACTCAGTGTAATGTAGAAGGAGAACATTCAAAAAATAAATTCTCACATATACAAATATTCATCATATAATGAAAAATAGACATTTAAGTAAATAACATAGTCTTAAATCTTAATTTACTAAGCAAAACTTGTTAACTCTTTTAAAAAATATTATCTCACATGTAATATAAAAAGAGTGTTTTTTTTTACATCTCGGTCTCATGGCCTTTTTTTTACATTTACATAAATTCATCTACATCTTTTGGTTAGGGGGAAATCTAAGGGGAACCTTAGGAGGGGGTTAGGCATGTGAATTTTGGTCTCGCTTATGGTACAAAGTCCAAGCTCAAAAAAAAAGGATTGCACAGAGTATTGAATAGAATAAAAAATTATAGTTTAGAAAAATGAAACAAAACAAAAAGAAAAGGCAAATTTCTTTTTGGAGGAGAGTACTCTTGTTTGCCCTAGCGACCAAGGCACTGAAATCGAGTTAGTATTATTAGGACACCTATCGTTTGGCACCCATGGCCTTGGCCATGTGCATCGTTCGTCCTCTTCTAAAGGATATTATCGTCATTTTATTTTTTGAAAATACTACGTCGACATACCAAATCCGGAAATATTTATATGACCCATAAGGTTTTTGTTCTTGCTTGATTGGAAGAAAAAAAAACAAATTAATGAAACATTTGAAGCAAAAGACATGAAAATCCTTTTCTGGAGAAATTTAATTATTTGAATAAATAGAAGAAGAAGAGGATGAAGAAAGAGAAGTTTGGTCTTCTCTTCTGATCCTGAAACTGTCTTAATAAGAGTGAGAAGTACTGTTCATAGAAACTGTGTCCCTACCACAGAAAACTGTCTTCACTGTCATCTTCAATAATATTAATACATTACGGGACCCCTCTCTCTCGTCCTAGTCCCAACGCACCGTCTCACTGTGTCTATACAATGTTATATTATATATAGGCTATGCGTATCTCTTTAGAGCCAAACATATTGTAAGAAAATTAAATAAATACGGTAATTATGTAACAAGAATGAAACAAATACATACCGAATACGTATCGGCCTATTGGTGGGTTTGTCGATCCTTTAAAAATTGTGCGCGTCTCCAAATTTGATTTATGTTTGGAATCCGACGAAGAAATGTAATGTATGGGATCAAAAATTAGGACACAACAATGCGAGTAAAATACGTTTCACAATTACCTCACTATAACAATATAGTGTCACAAATTTAGAACAAACAAAGAAAAACAAGAATGTAAACATTTTATCTGGAGGACAGGACACCGACGCATATTTATGCCCCAAAATGTTGAGTTATCTTTTTGTCTTTTTTACTTCTGATTTTTGGTTATCTAAAATATACGACTATATAGAAACGCATTTGTAGTCCTAAAATATACGACTATATAGAATAGCACGATTAGAGTTTTTTTCAGCCTTGGATATATACATGCACCGAACCTCTTCTTCTGTCGCTTGTTCTTCTCTCCTGTTATATATATATATATATGTGGAAGCTGCATTCTTCAAGAACAGTTTTGAATGTCTTAACCCTGAAGGAATGTTTTTGGTTGAAAGGAGATAGAAAAAAAGTAAGAGGAAGTTGCTAATTTGAAGACTATTTTGTGGGAAAAACACCATATATGTATAAATCCATATTTGGAGACTATTACTTCAGAAGAAATTCCATCAGAGAGAGATTCTTAAAGCTTCAAATGATTCGCATGTAAGCCTCCTTTATAACCTATACATTTTTTTGGTATGAATGTAAAAATTCTTATTTTTATAAAATAAATTCTCATATAATTTTCTTTTTGATAAAAAAAAAAAAATATTATGTTCTGTGTGCATTTACTCTTCTTCTTCTTCCTTCTCCTTTCAGAATTCAGATGATTAACATTCAATGCCAAATGCTTTAAATTCCTTGGAACAAAACTTATCCAAGTTTTTTTTTACAACTTTCTTGGCTCCTCTCTCTCGGTGACATTCCTTAGTTCTCACAATTTATTGTCCTCTCCTCGTACCTCCTCTTTGTTCTTTCTTAAAGAAACAACCCACCAAGCCGTTAATATCTTCCCAAAAAAAAAAAAAAAAAAAAAAAAAANAGTTCCTAAAAAGGTAACCTAAAGTTTGAATCTTTCTCCATTTTGCCTGAAAAATTCAAATTCCCAAAACTAATCTCTTTTTCTTTGTTTCTTAAAGCTATGGAGGGATTAACGAGGTTTAGGGAATTAGAAGAACAATTTGCTCAGATTGACGAGAAGATCCCATTTCTGCAAATGCTTCAATGCATTGACCCCACTTTCACCCCTACAGAACCAAATAAGATTCTCCAATCACTTCTCCAGATCCAAACCCTAGAACAAGAGAGCTGTGTCACCCTCGAAAGTAGCATCAAAAGAGATCCGGGTCAAACAGATCATGACCCGGAAAAGGATCCGAAAACAGAAAACGAAGCAGCAACGGTCAAAGAAAAACGGAAACGGAAACGGACAAGAGCTCCGAAGAACAAAGATGAAGTAGAAAACCAAAGGATGACTCACATTGCCGTCGAACGTAACCGGAGACGACAAATGAACGAACACTTGAACTCCCTCCGATCTCTCATGCCTCCTTCGTTCCTTCAACGGGTAATCAAAAATTTCAATCTTTTCTACTAAGAACCTAAAAAGTTTCCATCTTTCGACTTGAGCTTTGACCCATCTGAACAAAATTACAAAGTTTGCATCTTTCGGTTGTAGGGTGACCAAGCTTCGATAGTAGGAGGAGCTATAGATTTCATCAAAGAACTTGAGCAGCATTTGCAATCTCTAGAAGCTGAGAAACAGAACGAAGGGTCAAACGAAAATCCTAAAAAGGCGACGTCTTCATCTTCTTCGTCTCGTGCATGCACTAACTCTTCTGTTTCGAGCGTCTCGACGACGACGCCGGAAGTTGGATTTACGGCGAGATTTGGCGGCGGAGAGACAGCTGAAGTGGAAGCAACGGTGATACAGAGTCATGTGAGCTTGAAGGTTCGTTGTAAGAGAAGAAAAGGACAGATCTTGAGAGCTATTGTCTCCATTGAAGACCTAAAGCTCTCGATTCTTCATCTCACTATCTCTTCTTCCTTTGACTTTGTCTTCTACTCTTTCAATCTCAAGGTAATTTAAAAATCTCTTAACATTTTCCATTATCTGAAAAATTAAGTAAGTATCACAATTTTGCTTATCAAATTTGCAAATTACGCGGTATTATAATTAGCCTTATTTAATTGGCAATTTGACTTTATAATGCATGATATACATATACCATAAACAGAATCTCTATAATTTATTTATCTCACCCTAACTATCCTTTAGTTTTTTCTTCAGGTTTTTTTCTTCCTATTATAGTTACCATTCTTTTTTTGAATTTTGAAGGGATGATAATTACTGTAATAATAATCTTACGCATGGTGCTATCGTGCGTGCAGATAGAAGATGGGTGTAAGGTTGGATCAGCTGATGAGATAGCGACAGCCGTTCATGAGATCTTCGAGCAAATCGACAGTGAAATGATGTGGTCAAATCTTAATCGAACTTAGTTGACTTTTGACTCTTTTTCTTCTAGTAATGTGTAACTTTAGGTTACAAAAAGGGAAGTATAAAAAAAAAAAAAACAAGTAAAAAAAGTTAAAAAACCATATATGTGATACTTTTGCGGGCTTGTATTATGGCCAGTTGGCCACATGAAAGGTTATTTGCCTATCATCTTTTTTTGTTTTGGTGCCTGTAATATTCGAACTAACCCACCCATGAATAAATTTTACTTCTCATGTAGTAAATGTCAAGTTTTTGACTTCGATGGTTCGTATAAGAATGGTTACGGAAATGGAAACAAATACAATTAAAGCTGTGAACATCATTGCAAAGAGAAAGTCGTCTTCACACTACTTCGCATTCTCTTTATTACAGTAAGATTTTATTTTTCACTCCATGCGTCTGACAATTGTACGCTATATTATTAAAAAACCTTTTTATTATATAATGAGACTATTTTCAGTACTTTTTATCTTAGCTTATAAAAACGACGAGAAAGGTGGCAGAGGAAATTTATCATTCCAATAAAAAAGCTTCGTAAAAGGAAGTCTATGGTCAGAGTCTCATTGACACATCCGTCTCACTTTGTACCTAAACTTCAGCCTACTTAAAAATCTGGAGAAATTTTCGGTGAATTCCGGTAATTTTTAGCAATTTATAGTAAATTTTGGAGCTCGGATTTTAAATTTATACAATCCAAAAAATTGTTATATTTTCAAAAATCGCTGAAATTTAGTGAAAATTTCTTTAAAATATTTAAGTTTGAAAATTACAATGAATGTTACTCTATTAATAGAGTGTCAATTAGTCAATTTACTGTTATATTTAATTAGTCAATGAATTATGATACAAATTTAATAGAGTCTATTTCTATATTAAAAATTGACTAATTAAAATGTAATTTATAAAAGTAATAATGTTTAGAGAAATTATATGTGTAATCAACAATTAAGGACTAAAATGTGTAATTTTATAAAGTTTAGCAATAAATTGGTCGTTTTTCCACAAAACATTTACTAATACATTTATTTAAATATATATATTGTGTGTGATCAACAAGATAACACGTCACGTCAGACATCATCTACCTCGGGCTGGGAGCAAATCTGATCTCTTTCAGCCTTTGGTCAAAGTCAAGTCACCGCTAAATCCTACACTCAAATAAAATTAAAAAAATTAAAAAATATATTGGTTTTCTTTTTGGGTTCCAAGAGAAAAGCCATTGAAAAATTATCAACACTTTTAAGCCCAATTAAGCTAGACACTGGCCCGTTTAAGGCCAGACTAAAAGAGCTGAACGTTCCTTGGAACAACGTCAGATATATAGATGGATCCTACGCTATAATGAACTCACGAATTTGGTCAAAAGGTTTTTGATTTAACGTAATTTATATGAGTTTGTTTAATTCGATAAAAAAATATCATACTCCCTCTGTTTTATTTTATAAGGAGTTTTATAATTTTTTTTTTTTCAATATATAAAAGGTTTTAGAGTTTCTATACAAAATTAAATATGTTTTGTTATTTTTAATTATTTATATCGTACATGTTATGTTTTTATTGTTTAAAACATTTTAAAATTGGTGATAAAATATATTTTATTTCAAAAAATACAAAAATTAAATGGTTTTTTAATTTGTGTGCAAAAAGCTTAAACCCCTTATATTATGAAACAGAGGAAATATTATTTATTTTGTTTAACACTTTTACTTTTGAAAAATGTATAGAAAATAACTTGTTAGAGAATTAATAATTTATTGACGCACGTGGTTAATGACGATAATTAATTGAACTAAAATTAACTTTTGAGTAGAAAATTTAAAGTAATCTTTTTACTCATTGATCGAGTAATTAATAGTAGTATTCTACTAACTCGATGATACATGTGAAAATATCATGTAATATACAACGATTCAATTGCTTTTGTTTTTTCTTTTTCCTAATCTTTGGTTCCATTTGTTTTGAGGTCAATCGGACTGCTGATTTCATACATAAAATGTTTTTTTTTTTTGTTCATACATAAAATGTTGATTTGCGCTTATGATATAATGATATAATGATGTAAGATTAATTACAAGAACATGGTATTACAAAACCGGGTCCTCGTGGTCTGGTGATAATAAACCTCAGCTGAGGTGTTCGCCATCACGAGTTCGAGTCCCCGGCTATCCGGGTTGCCTTAAATGGTAAGAATACGTAGACTGCTGTGGGCCTCGTGGGATTAGTCTTGGGCCTAAAAAACTTTTGGAGCATCCACGGTTATTAAAAAAAAAAAAAAAAAAAAAAAAAAAAAAAAAAAAAAAAAAAAAAAAAANATGGTATTACAATATTATTTCCTACGTACGACCATTGACATGTCTCTTCTAATCCCACGACGAATTATAAAGGCAATCATAATTATTGACGAATTATACGTCGAGAGTATCAAATGATTCAAGTCTCGACATTGCACTTTGCTTGAACGTGCAAGCGACTGCCAAACGCGTTACGGAAATACCATTCAAACAATTAAAATAGTCTATTTTCATGTTCCAATTTAATATAAATACAAAGTAAACGACGTTTTTTAAAAAAGCATAACAAAATTGTAGATCTGAAAGACTGAAACCACTATTAGTGTACAAACGGCATTTTGACAATTTGTAAATTACTGATTTTTTACCTGATAGCGTTGAAGCAGCAATCTTGTGAATTGTGTCTAATCGATTGAGCAAATTATCAGGCTTTATTTTTTTTTTTGGTGGCAACATGTAATTTAGTTTTGTGGCAATCCTTATTTCTGTTTGTCAACAATTCCTAAATCCACTAAAATATTATCTAAAAGATTCACATACGACGTGCATGGACCAACCATTACATATCCTTATAATGGCGGGTCCCAATTTATTTTATATCTTTTCACCATGGAAGCATAATCTCAAGAATATGCCTCCAATAAATTTCATTTGTACATGATTTCTTACGTGTGACACTACTACGTAAACCCCGCATATTTATTTAGTCTAATTGAAGTTAATGAGAACTTTTCCAAGATTCGATTTATTAATTAGTTATAAAAAAAATACACGAAAGTAGTAAAATTAACATCTTAGCCACACGACTAAAAAACATTAGAAAAAAAAACGTGAGAGAATAAATAACATCATTATCTCTCAAGACACCTTAGTAGGGCACACCAGCAGCTTTCTTGTTTCACAAGAACAAAAACCTAACTTAGAAGTCATTAGAAGGAAGTGGTTCATGCCCATCACTACCAATAAAGATAGTGTCATAAACAATAGCTGCAATGGCTGCACCAATAAATGGACCAACCCAATAGACCCAATGATTCGTCCAAGTCCAGCTAACCACGGCCGGACCAAATGACACCGCCGGGTTCATCGACGCACCATCGAACGCACCACCAACGAGAATATTAGCTCCAACGATTAACCCAATCGCTAAAGGAGCAATGATTCCAATATCACCTTTCTTGGGATCCACGGCAGTAGCATAAACCGTGTAAACTAACCCGAACGTCATCACAATCTCGAAAACAACTGCATTCCACGGCGTGACTCCATAGGAGAGCGAAAACGCTGCCGTTTCCATCCCACCTGTGCTTACCTTGAGCAGCAAGCAAGCTACCACTGCTCCGAGTAACTGAGCGATCCAATAAAAAACCGCTCTCAACAACGTAATGTTTCCACCGATAAAAGCTCCAAACGTAACCGCTGGATTAACATGACCGCCTGAAACGTTAGCTCCGACGGACACCGCAACGAATAACGCAAACGCGTGAGACAAAGACGCAGCCACTAAACCGGAAGGTGTAGCTGGTCCGTCTCCGGTTAGTTTTCCGTAAGCCATTCCGGAGCCTTGTCCGGCGAAAACGAATATAACCATCGAGAAAAACTCAGCGAAAGCCGCTCTGATCGCATCTGGACCGCTAGCTTCTCCTGGCGATCCAATCGCAATTCTGTTGATAGCCATTGTTACAAAACTTTTTGGTTTTGAAGATCTTGCTTTTCATTTTTTTTTTTTTTCTCACTGAGCTTAATTATATAGGTAAAGTGGGAGTGCCACGTGTGTGTTGGAGAATTGTTCAAGAGACTGAGATTAGTGTTTTCCGGTGGGCCCTAGGATTGGGGAAATCGAACATTGATTATTAATCAAGATTAATTAATTTTTTAATTACAATTTAATAAAGCTTAACCCGTTTTAATCGCTTTCTATAAATAACGTTATGGCTCGCAATTGAAGAACACGCGCTTTACAGTTTTCTTTTTCTCGTCAATCTTCTTTCTCCATACTTTCCGCAAGATTGTTCTGTTCTTGAAAACGATTCCAAGGTACGACTTTCTTTAATTCTTGATTGTTCGTAGATCTCAAATCTTGATGCGTTTCGATGTTTGATGCTCTGGATTTCGCCTCAAACGGAAAAAACAATCGTGAAATGAAACAAATTTAGACACAGATTGTTGTTAGTGTTAAAACTTAAAATCGTCACTGTTTAGCTGAAATATTCCGATGATGTTTCGATTCTTCTTATTCAATCACATGAGACGGTTAACGAAGATTATTCGGTTTAAGTTGAAGATGATCGATGAATTACGATATGTGATAAGGTTTTGTTTATTCTCTGACTGAGTGATAGATTCTGATTTTAGATGTTAACTCTCTGAGTCTGAGTGATAGATCATTAAGGGTCATCACTATTTATGGATTCTTTCCGGATTTAGACGTGAAGTCATGCAATCAAGATCACTGAATCTAACATTTTGTTTTGTTTGGTTGACTTTGCTCTGTTATTTAGATGACTGAAGAAGTGAAAGAGAAGATATCTGAGAAGCTTCAGAGACCTACTCCACGTCTTAACGAGAGGATTCTCTCATCTTTATCTAGGAGATCGGTTGCTGCACATCCATGGCATGATCTTGAAATCGGTATATTTTCTAATCACTAGATTAAAGAAAAGAAACCTGTTAAAGATCTTTTGTGTTTGAGTCTTCTGTTTCTACTTATTAGAGTCATTAAAAGTTTTTAATTATATTTATAAATATATGTAGGCCCTGGAGCTCCAGTGATTTTCAATGTGGTAGGTCTTATATGCTTGATGACGCGATAATTCGATTTTTTTGTGTGATTGTTACAGAGAAGATCACAAAATCAATTGATTCTTGAATGAAAAAACACAATTCAGGTTATTGAGATCTCAAAGGGGAGCAAGGTCAAATATGAACTTGACCTAAAAAAAACAGGACTCATCAAGGTAAATAAAAAAGATCAAACTTGGAATATACACAATGATCTAAATTTAAATATATAACATATGATGCTCTTTTTGAGAAGATCAAAGCTCAATAAGTTGATTTTGTCTCTCAGGTTGATCGGATTCTGTATTCATCGGTTGTGTATCCTCATAACTACGGTTTCATCCCACGCACACTATGTGAAGATAACGATCCTTTGGATGTTTTAGTTATCATGCAGGTTTGAGTCTAATCTAATCTTAAACCATTAAAAAAAAAAACTGATTTATATGAGTGAAATAGTGACTAATGAAGTTGTTTATGTACAGGAACCTGTGCTTCCAGGTTGTTTTCTGCGTGCTCGAGCTATTGGATTAATGCCTATGATTGACCAGGTGATTAACAACCAAAACCTCTGTTTTTGTTTTTGTATTTTGGATCCTTTAACATTGGTGTAATAATTTTGAGTTTTTTGTGTGTGTGTGTCTAATTAAAGGGTGAAAAAGATGATAAGATCATTGCGGTTTGTGTTGATGATCCTGAGTATAAGCATTACACTGACATCAAAGAACTTCCACCTCACCGTCTCTCTGAAATCCGCAGATTCTTTGAAGATTGTATCCTTCTTAATTAATAACTTCTTTAATCATCACTTCTTGATTATGAAACAAACAACTGCTTCTTGCTATCTTTAACCAAAACTTTAACAGACAAGAAGAATGAGAACAAAGAAGTTGCAGTAAATGATTTCTTACCAAATGGTCCTGCTGTTGAAGCCATCCAGTACTCAATGTAAATTTTCTTATTTTTTCTTCAATTTTTATTTTTATTTATTTTTATAAGTTTTATCTTTTAACAATTTTCTTGAATTTGAAATCATTTAACAGGGACCTTTACGCCGAGTACATTCTTCACACCCTGAGGAGATGAAAAGGCATTTCTCAAGAACATTCCTCCCAATTTTTGCTCTGCAATCTCAGATTCTGTAGCAGAGGAAAAAATATATCTGGATTCTGAATAAGCACGTGTTCTCTTTTGTTGTTGTTGTTGTCTTTGTTGTTTTCTTCTTGGGGATCTTTTGTAACATTAAATTCCATTCAAGATTTTTTTCTCACTTGTATTGTATTGTTATCTTTCATCATTTAAAAAGTTTCGATTTCGTTCCAATGAAACCAGATTTTTGTTTTTCAAGAAATGTCACTGTCACTTTAACAGAGTCCGGATTCCATTTCGGTTTCTTCTTAAATCCAAATCCCAATTAGATTTGCAGAATCAGAATAAGAAATTGTCAGGTGGTGGAAAACTTTTTTATTTTTTTGTCAGATAGTTGGATCTGCCGCCACACCCAAAATGGGCCTGGGTCTGGCCCAGTAAATGTCAATAGCAATCCTTTTCCTACGAAAAAATACTACGGCGCGTGCGTGAATGTCAAGCTCCTTTCTTACATTTTCATCTTACAGTATTTCTATTATCGAAAGATCTAAATCGAAATGCAATTAAGATTAGATATATGAAAAAAAAAAAAAAAAAAAAAAAAAAAACTCTTAATGCGTTTTAGAGAAAAAAAAAATTAATTTTATGATTAAAAGTTAAGTAGCCTTAAAATCAAATATATACACCATAACCACTAACCAGTCACCTATATTACAATATCTATGTGTCAAAATGGTTCAAAACTGATGGATCGATCCAATATTATATGACCCATAAACTTTAATGGTTTGAGTATTTCGAGGCTAATATGTTAACATGTGTTGTTGATCATAATGGGTTGATAAGTCAAATGAGTTGGATTATTGGAGTTGATAGCTAACTATTAACTTGATGCATCGATTTTTTTTTTCTAAACTAAACTAATTTAAAATAAATGTTAATTGTTTGTCTTAGGTTTTTCATCATTAACATCATCACAGATTCACAGTAATCAATCGTCATCATAATACCAGCCTAACACCATTAACATTATGATACATAACTATATCATCAATTCATCATCATTACTATTTTCACCATTACGACCATTATCATTATTCTCATCACTATCACCATCATCACAAACTACCATTTCACAAGATACTGTTAGTAACATTCCTGGATTTTTTCGAAGCTTTAGACATAAAGTCACACATGGATTAATTTGTACATACATTTCTTTTTTTTTTGATAAAGGATTTGCTTTTGTACATACATTTCTTAATTTCAAAATGCCTTATTGCACTTTGATGTTGATGTATTGTAAAATTTTGGACCACAAAACATGGACACACATAGAAACCCAGACCTACTTTCTACTTGAGTTTTAATTTGTGATAAACATAATCAGATGAATTAGTCAGTAAAAATATAAGTACCTTTTCTTACATATATAGTATATAGTCCATGTGATGTGACTTGTTCAGTTCTAATTAACAGGTAAAGCTAGTTACGAATAAAAGTCCGAAGAATACAATAGTTTGTTTCATAACCTACATGAAATAACTAAGGGTTTGAAAATAAAATCTTAATAAGGTACACGTGTTCAACATTTTTTTTAAAAATTAAGACAAGTACAAATATTGTTTTAAAAGTCCAGATACTAAATTAATTACCAAAAAATAGTTTTCTTTTTATACATATTAGAAGACTTTTTGGTGATCACAAAAAATTTGGTCATCACCTGAGAAAAATATAACTGATTTTTACTTGAAAAAATCTTTAAAAGTTTACTATGTATAATTTTAACGATATCATCTTGAAAACGTAACATATATACTACGAAGACAATTTTTAGAAAGCATTGTGAATTTTTTTTTAACCTTTTTACAACTGAATAAACATTTCTCATACTTCTGTGTTGGTATTTTAAAAATTTGTTTTACAAAAAAGCTGCAGTATTTTAAAAACAAAACTTAACAAATAAACTTCTTTTTTTTTTTTGTTAAAAGGCCTTAACAAATAAACTTGTTTTCACAATGTATTAATATGTGGTCAAATTGAAATTTTAAATTTAATTTTTAAAACTTAAAAAATGTTTAACAATTTAATCTACCCTCTAAAAGAATTTCAAGATAATTTGATCATGTAAAAGGTTTATATTCGGATTCGAAAACAAAACTCTCTAGCCTAAAATGATAAGAGTGGATTAATTAGATGGAGTGATACTTTAACAAAAACTATTTCTATTTTTTTTTTACCTTTGTGGTCTTATTAAGATTTTAGTGTTTGCAAACTAAAAATAGATAAACAAAAATGTTTCAGAATTAAAAAAAAAAAACTAAAATTAGTTTTTCCATTTTTTTGTTAAATTTAATAATATGTATTTTGATATTACTTGTATGATCTCCTAAAATATGATTTATGTTTCTAATGTTTATCTTATAATCTATTATTAATTTTGTTCATGTTCAGTTTAGATATTTTATATACATGTATCAATCTTTAAAAAAATATCTGGCCAAATGTCTATCTTATAATCTATTATTTTATTTTTTCATGGTTTTTTAAAATCAATTATTTCCACGCGTACGCATATGCCTTGAAGAGATCTAGTAAATTTACATACTAGTACTATATTGTACTATACTGTTGTACGGTTTTCTATATTTTGTGCACACAGATTAGTCATAATATATGACTAGTTAATATGATTAGCTAAAAATAACTGGTAAGAAGAAACCAACAAACCAAAAAAAAACAATAATTATACAAGATCTGATATGAATAAAGAGGAAATTAAATTTAAAAATACAGATATCAAAAGGAGAGCAAATAGTCTCATAATAACATTGACACACTTAACATTGACACACTTGCCTCATGTCCTTTACACTATACATGTAAGTATAGATTTTTATATCTATATAAATAGCTAGAGTTGCCCCAAGTCTATGGCTAATTGAAAAGGACAAGAAGCTCTCACATGACCCGAACCACATCAGTCATGGGCCCCTTTTACTCTCTCTAATATATGATCTTCATCTCTATCATCGAGAAAATCTCTCAAGCCACCATTTTTCTTCACCCTTTAAAGTCATACAGAGAGAAAGTGAGACATCAAAAGAGAGAGAACCCAATTTAAACCTCAAGCCATTGTTTTCATTTTCATTTTTTTCTTTTATCTTTTGGAGTCAACGAAAAGATCAGAAGAAGAAGCAAACATAAAGAGTACGTCTGTCTTCTTCTCTGGATTCTAGGGTTTTGTTCTTCACTTGATCTTTAATTTTTTTTTTTTTTCGGTTATTCAGATTAAGTACCGTACGTTTTTAAATTATTATTGCGGTTGTGATTTTTATTTGTGGTTTCTGATTAATATTATCTCATGTATGTTGAAGGATTTTGTATTGGGTTATCTTGTCAAGAGTCACTCAGATCCATAATACTTTTAGATCTTGAAGTGGTGAACTCATCTTCTAATCAATAACTCATTAAAATCCATTGAAAAAGAAGAAAAAAAAGGTTGGTTACTTTTTGAACATCTTGAATTGGGTCATCAATCTTCCCAACATTATTTTTCAAGATCTAAATTGGATCATCATCTTCTCAAGACCCCAAGTTTGATACTATTGATGGATATGTCGACAACAACAAGCTCTGACCAAGAACTCACCGAGATCGGAGCTAGTGGCTCCAGCAACAACAACAACAACATCAACTACTTCAACTCGGCAATGAGAGAGCACATGTTCGACAAAGTGCTAACACCAAGCGACGTCGGGAAACTAAACCGGCTCGTGATTCCAAAGCAACATGCAGAGAACTACTTCCCGTTAGACGACAATCAAACCGGCACGGTGTTGGATTTCCAAGACAGGACCGGCAAGATGTGGAGGTTCCGTTACTCGTACTGGAACAGTAGCCAAAGCTACGTGATGACCAAAGGATGGAGCCGTTTCGTCAAAGAGAAGCATCTCGAAGCCGCAGACACCGTCTCTTTCTACCGTGGCTACATCCCCGACGACAACGAACCGGAGAAACAAAGGAAATTAATGTTCATCGATTATAGGCATAGAGCTGACATAAACCTCGCACACAACGTTAATCATCACCATTACCCGTTTTACGGGTCTCGGACGTATCCAACGGCTAGGTATTATCCGGTGGAATATTCTATGCCGCATTACCGGAGTTTCACACCGTTGTATCACAACCAGTTTCAAGAGAGGGAATTTTTAGGGTATGGTTGTGGTAGACATGTTAATGGAGGGCGTTACTACGCAGGATCACCGTTGGATCATCATCATCAGTGGAATCTTGGTAGATCTGAGCCGTTGGTTTATGAGTCGTATCCTGTTTTTCCTTCGGGGAGGGTAACTTCTTCGTCGACGGCGATGTTGCCGCCTTCTCCTCCTTCTCAGCAGCCGCCGGAGGGGACGGTGAAGAAGCTAAGGCTGTTTGGGGTCGACGTGGAGGAGTCTTCTTCTTCAGGAGAGACACGTGGCGAAATGGGTGTTGCAGCAGGGTACTCTTCGTCTTCTCCAGTTGTGATCAGAGACGATGAATCATCATGGAGGTCGTCACGTGGCGAAATGGGTGCATCGTCTTCTTCGGTTATGCAGCTAAGCGATGATGAAGAGTACAAAAGGAAAGGGAAGTCCTTCGAGTTTTAGAAAAATATGTCATTTATTCACCAATTTCTTTAGTTCCCTTTGTTTCATCTTTTTTCAGATAGTTTAAACTTTCAAATCATTAATTTGGCAATTGGGGAATTAGAAAGTAGTGAGGAACTTTAACCGAAATTATATTATTTATATTTTGGCTTTAAGATGTTTGGTTTTGAGATTTGGTTTCAACATGTTAGTTCTTTGAGGCTTGAGCCCTACATACCTTGTTGAAAACCCCATCTTTCAATATTGTATTAAGCTTATATATTAATAAATGTATCATCTTTATATAATCTCGAATTTTTAATTATATCAATTCATCTTGAGATGTATACACCAAAAACTGTTTCATCTTTTTTTTTTTTTTGAAGGATAAAAAGGCGTAAGTTTTATAAATTGTACTCTCTGTGCCTATCTCTAGCTAAGCTGACAAAGTTTCATAGTACATTCTAAGCTCAAAGACAGTTCCAAAAACTCTCTCTCTCTTACCCAACCCATGGTCCAATATTAGTTTGTTTGGTTACTATTGTCTTTGCTTGATTTAAAGAGCTTTGTAGGTTATGGGCAGAGAACACAAAAGAGAAGCTATGGAAGGACAATTCCAATTTATGATAATAATTTAGAAGAATAAATACAAAAGGTATGATCTGTTCTTTCATTTCTTTTTTCACTTTAGCCCAAAAAAAAAAAAAAAATTATACTAGTTCTTGTTTTGTTAATTGCTTTGTAACTGTTAGTCCGTACGACTGTACGTGTCTGGTTTGGATTCACAAGTAAAAGATTATTTGTGTAGCCTATATATCATAAGAATCATGAATCAATATCATATATATGCATCCATCAGGGCCTTAAACAATTAAAGTACAACTTTTTTAAGCTCAGTATTTAGAAAAGGAACATCTAGAACACTAAACAAAAAACAAATTGCAAAATTTTAAAAACAGTAATAGCAAAAAATGTAGTTATAATAAATATAATTTTTTGGACAAATTATGATATATATGAGTAAACTTAAAGCATATAATCGTTCCAGCTGCAGTTCAGGATAAATATAACCACATTTTCTTTTGGTATAGTATTTATCTATCATCTACAATCCACAGATGCACACTACCAAATTTGAACTCGGATCATTACATAGTGCAACATTAATACAAACCATGCCACATCCCACATGTAACATGTTTCAGTTTTGTTTTTGGTATAATATATGCTCACACTTATAGCTAGACATGTACGGTGACATTAACAATACAGAAAGTGGTAAGTCGGGAAGTGATCGGAGAAATATATATACGCTTAAACATATTGGTCATATATGATCCAAAGTTTTATTTCGTTTTAGTAGTCTAATCCAAATAATCTGAATCGTATGTGTGTTTAATATATAACCATTGATCTTGGCGTAAAAGGAAAACTCCCCCGCCTACCGATCTTAAGCTAACATATTTCTGAATAAAGAATATAGTGGCCTTCTTCTCTGACTGTTACCATTAAAAAAAAAAATTCTCTAGATTTCTGTCCCAAAAAAAGACAGATATGTAGACATGTATATGCATGTATAATTTATGTTAATAAGATCATTTTTCCTTTTCCTTGAAATTTAATAATAATTATCACTATTTCTTAAGTTCAAATCTTATCACTAAAATCCCAAACATATTATTATCTGACTTTATTCCTTGCAAACAAACTTAGACTTTGGCCCAAACAGAGGACCAAACAAAGGCCCATTATAGCCCAAGTGGTACCCGAATAAGGATCCGATCTCATTACCCGGAGAATCTGAAAATGAAATTGTCATTCGAGAGAGAAAAGAAGAGGAAGAAGCAGAGAGAAGAGAGAAGAGAGAAATGGCGAGAGAGAAGAACTGTGTTGAGTGTGGACATAAGGTCAAATCACTGTATATTCAATACTCTCCAGGGACTTTTCGCCTCATGAAATGCGTAAGCTTTTTTTTCAAATTAGGGTTCTTACTTTCGCCTGGTAATTTTTTACAGATTTTCTAAATGGATAATTTTTTGTTAGGAGAATTGCGAGGAAGTAGCAGACGAATATATCGAGTGTGAGCTAATGGTAATGTCTTATCTTTAATATTTTTTTCCATTTTCAATCGTTGAATTTCTGCTTTTGGGCTCATCAACTTTTTTTATTTGATTTTGTCAGATTATTTTCATCGACTTGATTCTTCACAGAACAAAGGCATATAGACACTTACTCTACAATGTCATTACTCAAGAAACTGTACATTTTCAGGTAAAAAATCAATTATTTAGCTAAAGATTTAGTTTTTTTTTTTTTTTTTTTCTTTGATTCTAAATAGATAAATGGATGAATGAATCTACAGTTATCTGATTTGGCAGCAACTGTTGTGGAAACTGGTCTTGGCTTATCTTCTTCTTGATACTTGTATCCTTTTATTTTCTCGTTTATGTTATAGTATGCACTATAGACTGTAGTATAAATTTCATTTTGGAGAGTCTTTAACAATTTCAAAAGATAGAAGCTTGCTACTGCGAAGAACCAATGATGAATCGATGAGCTTTGTTCTTGCATCTCTAGAGGTTGGTTCTGTTTTTTTTTTTTTTTTTTTTTTTTTTTTTTTTTTTTTTAATTTTTTTTTTTNGAAATTCTATACATTTTGGGTTTATGTGAATGTTAATAAATGCATTTTTACAGGTTCTTGTCAATGTCCTATCTACGAATTTCGCATTTGTGTTATCATTTGCACTGGCTGCTAAGATGGTTATGTCAATGGGCGCTTCAAGGTATACACATGTTTTCTTTATTATGAATTTCGTGAAAGATTTAATCTTTATTTCCCCTGAATAACTTACCATATGATTTGCAGAAGAAAAGAGATTATTTTTGGGATCTTAATCTCCAGTTACGTCAAGATCTTTCTGTTTGCTATGCCGGTATGTTGATATGAATCTCTCAGAATCTTATATCATAACCAACCGACATAGCTTCTTCTTGCTCTTAAATGCTGATGGGAGTGATATGTTTGCAATACTGGTTATACAGGTCTGGGAATTGCCTGTTTCTGTGATCTTCATCGTAGATATGCTCGTCTTAACATCGAACTCAGTTGCTCTTAAAGGTTACATCTCTGAATCTGCTTGCCTTGGTGCATAGATATATCGATCTTGCGCGTAACATTGTTGTTTTGTTCTGTTTTTTCTCCGTGCATTTACCAGTGATGACGAAATCAACGACGAGCAGATGCTTAGCCGCGTGTTTCATGGCACACTCGGTCAGATTCTTGGCGGATCATCTCTCTGGGTCAAGGTCTTTGAAACACTTAGGATCTGTCATGTGTCTGCCTGTTCTTTTTCAGAAACTAATTGTCATCTCATAATCTTCCGTAGGTCTTGATCAGACAGTTTGTTTAATGTTTGACCACATATGTTCATAAAGATAAACGTTGGATCTTGAGACACTTTTGTTTAATTCACTCGTTCTTGGATGATGATTCAAGAGCTCTCTTACAGAAAAGTTGAGATTACAAGCCCTAAAATGCATTACCGTAAGACGCAAGTAACATCCTTTTTTCTCAATTTTAAGAGATACAAACACACAAAACTGTTCGATGACCAAGCCTGTAAGCTTTACTCCGTTTTACACATTTCTGTACAAATACATTATATAACAGAAAAAACACATATGACTTGTGACTGTACAGCGTCTATACATCGTATATACAATCGAACAAACCATAGTAGTGAGTTCAGATTCCTTCTACAATTTGTACATATTTGCAATAGACAATAGTAGTATTTGCTTGACGATAGAGTCTCATCTCTGCAACTTGAGAAGTTTTTATTTGAACTACCAACACTCTCTCCTCGTGTGCTTCACCTCTATCACTATCTCCTTTTCATCCTGTGCTGCACCGTCTCTATATGGACTTGTCACAATTATTGATCGGAAAACAAATAATCAACCTCCCTGCGGTTAACATGCATCAATCCACCCAAAAACTCATCATCGTCTTTGGTCAAGTAAGGGGTTTGTAGCTGCGCGTTAGAGTTGTTGTTGTTACTGAGAAACGTATTTGGATCCTCTTGTTCGTTCGTTAGCAATGTGAAATCATTCACAGAGAAACTTTCTCCACCGGCCTGCTCAACCTGAAAATGTTATAGAAGTGTGGGTAAAGAAACAATTAAGTCGAGAGATTACAACTACTTTGTTTAAATAAAGAAACATCTTAGAAAATGGACTCACTTCAGGCGGTGTGCTAATCGCTGTGGCAGGAGTTGAATCAATGACCAAAGAGTGACTTGGTTCACTTGAATTACTACCAGATGGGATGTCTTCAGCTTCACCCTTATAAATTATTTTGCAGATAACATAGTTCCTCTGAACAGATCCCAAAGGCAGAATGACAATTTCTTTTAGAGTATTTGTAGAAAATGACAAAAATCTGATTAATAAATATTGACAAGATAGTTTTTTCTGACAATAAAGTTCACATATGGCAAAAAAAAAAAAAAAAAAAAAAAAAAAAAAAAAGGGGGAAANACTGGAGGAAATGATTAGTGCACATATGAAAAGAGAATTCACGGACCCTAAGTTACATGTCATAGACCTCTTGAGGAAACGATTGGTTCACACTAGAGTTTTGAGGAGAAATTCTCTTTTCTTTATTAAAAATAAAAAACAAATTGTGCTGATGCAAACCTATTAATAATGGTGAAACTCAACTTGAGCTAAACGTCTTCAAAGAAAAGGAGATAAGACAAAATTAAAATCCAAAAGCCCAAATAATAAACGAAAAACCCAAATATCATATATTATATTTCTACATCAACAACAAACTCAACATATCAGTAGTATATAGTATCCTTAGGGGAAATCAATTCTATTTGGGGGAGGGAAATAAATTAAAAACTCAGAGAAATGTTACCTGATGAAGAGGCAAGCAAGTGATGTGATACTCGTGCATAACCCAAGGAGTGCAAACCCCACTAGAAACCCTACCTTGATGGTACACAAGCGTCTTTTTAATCCCAACTTCAACACCATTTCTTCTCTTCTCTCGAATCTTTTGATCTCTACCAGTCACTTTCCAATACCCAAACCTCGTAGTCCTCTTCATTGTCTTCTTCTTTGCGGACGCGTACACCTTAGGAGAGAAGAAGTACCATACAAGATCCTTTGATTTGAGCTTCGATAACGCTGCAACCAAATTTAACCACACAGTATTAGTTAACCTCTTTCAAAAAAAAAAACATCACACGGAAATAGAATTTCTAATTATTTTTTTTTACCACAAGGTGAGAAAAACTCACGAGGCAAAGACAGTGGTTCGTAACTACAGATGTTAATCTCGTTAATCACATCGTCGACTAACCATGTTTTACCTATAATTTTGTTCTTCAGATAATGGTTTATTAGCTCCTCTCCCGTAGGATAAAATCTGTTCCCCACTATACTTGTCTCCATTTTATTACACACAAAAACTCTCCGAATCTTGACTCAAATTTTCAAAAGGGTCCATGAGTCAAGGTTTTTTCCTCCGTGTTTTCTCTGTTTTAAAAGTTTTACTAGTATTTGATAAAGTTTATGTGTTTGTTTTTAAAATGCAAGCTGCGTTGAGGAGGTATTTATAGCTGTGGTATCCTTTACAATTAATTAAGTGTAATTTCTCGGAAAAGTAAACGGGATTGACTAAAGTTGCAATGGGTGCCATTTATCGTTAGTCGGTAGGACCATTATATTTTATATAGAAGCGGTGGGATTCTTTTTTTATATCTTTGTCAAAAACAGTCCAATCTCACCCATGTATGTGAAAAATCGAGTTGAGTACTCTTATATGTAAAATTTAAAAGCTTACGTAACTGAAATTACTCGAATTAAAATCTCCGACCCCAAAAAGTACGATTTATTTATTATCATTTATATAGATTTATAAAAACATATTTGCAGGAGATTTTTGATTGTTAATCGTGGTATTTTAAAAATGGAATTGTTTGTTGTACAAATATCATTGTAACATTCTTCAAATAATTTGTAATAATATAATAAGGAATGGAATCATAATCGCCAACACAACCAGTTAAAATCCCTGAGAAAGGCTTCGCTTATTTTTTCGAAAGTATGTCAGCTGTCTCAATGGATAAAAGATCAAGTGACCGGATCTCAAATCTGGACCCCACGCTGACTCAGCCACCGGAAACGAAATCATAATAATAATAATGTGTGTTTAATTTTGGGTTTTGTGCAAAAAAACCCGCGAACTAAATTTTTTTTGC
>OVBJ01002029.1:0-21383 GCA_900406535.1 Noccaea bulbosa
GTTTCTTAAAATTTTAGGAATTCTTACAAATTCATCTACCAATAACCCCCCTTTATTTCTTATTCTATTACAAATTTTGAAAATTATTACAACGACTATTATACAACGGATAAATCCATTATCTAAGGTTTCATGATCAATAGTTTAAAATCTTTTATAAACATGTCTTCATTAATCTGCATAAATAATAATAATTTGTAATTTCACAAGCACGCAATATTATGTTATAAGAAAAAAATATATACATATAAAAAATTTTCATTTTCTATTTGTTGACATTTATTAATTTAAAATTATATTTATTTCATATGTTCGTGTAATTTTTTCACACATAAATTTGTATATTAAACTTCGCCAATATCACATATTTTCTATTATTTTATATATATATAATTTATTTTCACAAATAACGCATATGAAAAGTGATTTACTCTTTACGGTAATGTATACGAGCGAGTAATAAATATAAATTTTTTTATAGCGGAACAAACAAAAATTGTTAAGAAGTTACTTTATTGGTCTAGGTCAGGAATCAATTCCCCTTAAGCGTGAAATTTTGCCATTTGGTCATATAGATATATGTCTTTGCTTTCAACATATTTGAATATCCGGAAAGATGGTCTATTTGTGGAGTACACCTCCCCAAAGATTAGTCTGACCCTATACATATAATTTATCTGAGTTATAAAAAAAAAAAAACAAACATTATTAAGTGTCGTATTATATGCTCGAATTAAACATAATTACTCAAGTTCAACTGGTTTTCTTTTTAACCGTTTTATTTTGATTATAAAAATACCTTTTATTTTGACGTTTTTTTTTTGATTGGTGTAAAACTACTTATTTATATAAATATAACTGTTTGAATTGGTCAAATATGAAATATGTTAAGTCAAAAGATCTATAACAAAAAAAAAAATGTTATTTCAAAAGTAACTGGTCATATATGTAAATTAGACCTATGCATGTGACATAGCAAGGACACACATGGCCAGGTTGTTTTCTTTACGTGAATGTGTTTTTTTTTCTTTCTTTTTTCTTGCACTACACAACAAGGTGAGTACTGAGTAGTGAGCATTAAATTCATAATTACGTCCACTGCAATAGAAATAAATAAACACGCAAGTATATATATATATATATATCTATATTTAACGCTAAAAACGTTCATATATATCGTTTTAAAATAGATTATTGTCGACATGATCGGGTAAACATTATGGTTTGACAAGAATTATGATAAAACCCTCGAAAGAGAAAGGGCGATCCACAGACGGAACACGGACATCATAAGTACTTTCTAAATATGTGATTTTGATATGCGATAAAGAAAGTTTGTTAGTTTGAACTTTAAAGGAAGAAATCAAAGTAGCTGTCTTAACAAGTTGCTAAGACGTATGGGAAATTGGTTATGTTTACTAGAGAGTTGAGGATGATATCTAACTTATGGCTGTCTTCTTTAATGAGTCAAATGGCTGATGCATTTTACAGGAAGTAGTTGAAGCAACCATTGATCATTATTGCACAGTGTGAGAAACTCCCATGAATTTTAGATTGGTCTTGTCTCTTGTGAGTTGTGACCAACAAAAAGAAGACTTGTTATGACTCTTTTGACCATGACTTTCGTGGGCCATAAGAGAAGTTGAAGCCCATATATAAATGAAGCAGTGAATCCAACTAAAATAAAATATGATGCAAAGTTGCATGCTCAATTCGAAAGAAAATTATGTTAATGTTAAGTTCTGAACATCCGACTCAAAAGTCAAAACTAATTACAACTATATATTCAATATGATTTATCATTTCAAATTCTATCTAATTTTTTTTTTTTTTTTTAAAGAAATTCTATCTAAGCTTCCAATATTCACACGGCCTTTTCAAAACTTTGGACCGTTTAGCAATTTTAATAATATCCATTATAGAATCAAGATTATATCATATTAAGCGGATCTCGATTCGGCTCTAGAACATCATCTGTTCTTGCAATGATCTATACTAAATTTTATGAATATCCAGTTCAAAATCAGTTGACCATAAATAGAAAATCAAGCCAATTTGCAGAGCAATGACGTCAAAAAAAAAAAAAAAAAAAATCCCTATCTTTTATGTCACATTAACTTCTGATATGAAATATTCTCACAAATATACATTATTTAATATAATATATAAATAAAGTGTGTTTATGTAAAAGAAAAAAAAAAGAATTAGTAAAATGGTAAAATAGATGGGAGAAGAAGGTGTGGGGCGCATCACACACGCAGGAAAGCAGCGTGGAGCTGCAAAATCGACCTGACGAAAGCCTCTCACTACCACTTCCCCCTGAGAATATCGTTCTCGATCTCTCAAGGTAATGCTGTAACTAACTTAGATTGCGTAGTGCTCTCTGATTCGCCATTTTCGCTATCTACTCTCCGAATCCTCGACTCACTGATTGTTTTTTTCTTCTTTGGCCGGAAAAGAAATGGCCCCGGAAGCTACAGAGACGGAGCGATGGTGCGTCGTTACCGGTGGTAGAGGATTCGCGGCGAAGCATCTTGTGGAGATGCTCGTACGCTACGATATGTTCCACGTCCGCATCGCCGATTTAGCTCCGGTGATTCAGCTTGATCCTCAGGAGGAGAACGGAGTTCTCGGCGAAGCAGTTAGATCCGGCAGGGTTCAATATATCTCCGCTGATCTCCGCGATAATGCTCAAGTCGTCAAAGGTCCTTCCTCTCAACTGTTTCATCTTCGTTTGTTTCGGGTTTTATGAGAAATTGGTTCTGATCATGGAGGATCATTGTTCGCGTTCGAACAGCTTTTCAGGGAGCGGAGGTGGTGTTTCACATGGCAGCTCCAGATTCTTCTATCAACAATTATCAGCTTCAGTACTCGGTTAATGTTCAAGGTTAATAAAAAAAATTGCAAATTTGAACATTTTGTTTCTTTCAATCTAAAAGTTTTTTTTACTTCTCTTTGTTTGATGCTTTGGATTTTAAATCTACAGGGACAAAAAATGTTATTGATGCTTGTGTTGATAATGGAGTAAAGAGGCTTATCTACACGAGCTCTCCTAGCGTTGTGTTTGATGGTGTTCATAGTATTTTGAATGGTAGTGAATCGATGGCTTATCCATCCAAGGTATTGGTTACGCTTTGGTGTTACAGAACAATGGCGTTAATATGATTATACGAAATTCTGATTTGTACTGGATTTCTGAATGATTCTAGTTGTTAACAGTTAGATGCTTGTTTTGAAACTTGGTTATTTAATATATTCGTCATCCTTTTCAGCACAATGATTCATATTCAGCAACTAAAGCTGAAGGAGAAGCGTTGATCATGAAGGCGAATGGAAGTAATGGACTACTCACTTGTTGCATACGTCCGAGTAGTATTTTTGGTCCTGGTGATAGATTGTTGGTTCCCTCGCTGGTTGACGCTGCGAGGGCTGGAAAATCCAAGGTTGGATTATTTACTTTGTGTATTGCTTTACCCCTCTATCTGCTGTCTACCCTCTCTAAACGTGGTTGAAATTCATGATTATGCTATACGTTAAAAGCTTTGACATTTTATAGATGTACTAGTAAGTTTTTCGGATGAACACTGGAAAAACCAGGTTGATTCACAGGGAATGGAGAATAAATATTACTATAAAAGCAATAATTGTGATATGTTTCGGTTACAGTTGAGCGGAGAGAGACTAGTTTAAGCATGTTTTACGCAGAAAATGGGGTATTGACTTTGCAAAGTTTGTTAATTTGAAGCTTTAAGCTACAACCCTAGAGGACTGAATTTCTCTATGTCTGGACAGTGTCAGGGATGTGGGACTTTTTTTTGGAAACTTAAACTAGGTGATATAGATGTAATGGTCTTAAAAGTAGCCTAACAAGAGAGGCAAATGCTGATGAGGAAAGCAATATACATATGAGTACTTAAAAAAGGGAATGGTTTCCTGGTTGTGCGGTGAGATATTCTCTCCTAGTTGAGATATATGGCTGTGCCTAGTACGAGTTTATTTGTTCTTTATCTGCCATTACTTATTTTAGGTTTCTGCGATTTATGTGCAGTGGAGTTACTCTCTTAGAAATGGTGTAATGCTAGTTAAAAGTTGCTTTATATGATCAGGGGATCTTTGAAAATGAATTTAAAAGGCTAATATGCACTGTTTGCTTGGCATTTCTGAGTTGATATAAAACGTTTATAATTTTATATTTGATACGACTGTTTTCTGCGTCTTTAATGTCCAGTATATTATAGGTGATGGGAATAATCTCTACGATTTCACTTACGTTGAAAATGTTGCTCATGCCCATGTTTGTGCTGAGCGTGCTCTAGCTTCAGGAGGAGATGTTTCTGCAAAAGCTGCAGGCCAGGTATTTGTTTTCAATTGATAACATGCCTTAGTTTACCTAGGTGAAGTTTGGTTTCAGTTGCACCTCTTTTATTTGCTGTCTCACTAGTTTTCTAGCTTTATATGTCTAGAATGATTGTTGTCATTTGGTGAACCGGGCTGAACTAAGGAGGACGTTTTTGTGTATGTTGTTTGGGCATACCGAAAGCATCAGAAAGGTTTCAGACATTCCATAAAACTGAGATAAAAATTGTCTTCACTTAAATATTATGTGAACTTTCAAAGAGATACCCCTTTGAGATGTTTGACAAATTTCTTCAAAGAAGATGATTTACATTTTTTCGTGCCGTATTTGGAATTAACTTTAATCCCTCGAATTCAAACTGAACTAAGGCGCCTAGTCTGACGGTAGATTATCTATGCCGTTGTAGGACAATCATAGTTGTAGGCTGACCTGACATTTGATGGGTTTACAGGCATATTTCATTACCAACATGGAGCCAATTAAATTTTGGGAATTTATGTCACAGCTTCTTGAAGGACTTGGCTACGAGAGGTTTTATATTTTCCCTTTTTGCTTGTTTTTGTATCTAGTTTCTAGTCATAGTGATATGCTAGCTGACACATTCCCTTTATGTGCATGACAAGTTTCTCTGATATTGTTTCTATGTGAACCAGTTTCTTTGGGGATATAGTTACTTACCTAAGCAAAAAATGCACTGAACTAAACCATTCCTTTTAACTTATCATATTTTGCAGGCCAAGCATAAAGATCCCTGCGTTTGTCATGATGCCAATTGCGCATCTGGTTGAACTGATATATAATTTGTTGGGGCCATATGGGTTGAAAGTACCACAACTAACACCTTCAAGAGTTAGGCTGCTCTCATGTAGCAGAACTTTCGATTCCACAAAAGCAAAGGATCGGCTAGGCTATGCTCCTGTTGTGCCGCTTCAGGTTACAATATTTGATCTGAAACGGAGATGTGATTGTTGCATCTCTATTCTATTGCTACTGGGTCTGGATACAGCGTTTGATTAGATATCATAATATCTAATGCATGACTTGATGATCCTGCAGGAAGGTATACGGAGGACGATAGACTCATTCTCTCACCTGACAGCTGGAAGTCAATCCAAAAGAGAGGGCCCATCCAAGGCTTATAGGATCCTTGGAAGCGGAAAGGGTATGGCCGTATATAACAATTAGCATGATTTTCCTCTCTGTTTATTGTCTCTCCCATGATAAGACAGCGTTTCATTTTTCAAATGCATCTCCTGAAAATGATGGTGTTAAGTTGCTAGCAACCATATCACTGTGAAGAGGCTTAGGATGTTAGTAAAACTAGACCTATATTTTTCAAATTTAGAACAGTCTACACTGGTCTTGATTCATTTATTACGATACATAGTGAGAATGCTGATTGCTGACTTGATGTTTCAGTTGCTGATACACTTCTCTGGAAGGATTTGAAGAAGACTCTCATTGCCATATTCATTCTAATTAGTATCTATTATAACTTTGTTGCAACTGGGTCTACCATCATAACTGCTCTTTCGAAGGCTCTATTCGTATCATCGGTATTTTTGTTCGTCCATGGCATTCTACCAGAGAAAATGTAAGATTCCTGATATGCCTAGTGTTCATAGATTTTTATTATATACAGTATGAACTATACATTATATATAATATATATGAACAACTGAATATGTGCTTATTTTGCAGATTTGGTTATACAGTTGAAAAGATTCCCGCATCGCAGTTTCACATCTCGAAAGACTCGTCACATCACCTCTCATTGTCAGTGATCTCTTCATGGAACACCACTGTTAAAGCTCTAAAATCACTTTGCCAGGGGAATGATTGGAGCTTCTTTCTCAAGGTATTTTCCCCCTTGAACTAGATATCTCTGGGCCTCTGGCAACTTCCTGTCTTACGATATCTTGAATCCCAACCTGGATCGGAAATGGGGACAAAAACTCGCTGTGGAGCTCATATTTATAAAAATTTGTAATGCTGGTTTGGTGCGTCTAATGTTTCAGGTAGTCTTCGTTTTGTTAGTATTGAGTTTCGCTGGAGCCATATCTCTTCACAGCATATTTGTTATAGGTACTTTCATGCCAACACTATGGTTTGATGAAATATAATTTTTCAAAAATATCTAGTTTTGTTGTCGTTATGGTTCATTGTTCAACAGGAGTTCCCCTTGCATTCACTGCTTTTCTCCTGTACGAAAAGAAGGAACAAGAGATCGACTCGGTGGTGTTGGGTTTAAAAGCATTCGTATGCGAGCGAAAATCCGATGTGTGTGAGAAACTGCTCGGAAGCAAGAAACATGACTAAAGAATCTTTTCTCTCTTCCCAGCAATTTGTACTATTCTTTTGTTTCCAACAACAGTCACTCTGGTTTGGACTTGTTTTCTCTCTCTCATTTCTTGTGGTCTTTGATGCGTATTATAATCCGAGTATTTGCATTCTACAGCAATGGAAATTATTGAAATTAAGAAAAATGACAACGGCTTATTTTGTTCAAGTGTGATTAAACATCACTGAACACATGTCATTTATTTGTGTAACATGTTATTTATGTGGGGATCTAATCTACCAAACGAAAACTAGTGGCAAGTCATGTCTTAAATCTCTTGTCTTCGATCTAATGAATGACAGAGCAGAAGAAGAAGAAGTAGAAGAAAAAAGCAACGTTATAAAGACGCCGTATTGAGATATGACATAAAGTTAATGAACCCACAAGTGGTAATACATAACTATAAAATATACGAACACTGAATTTACGAACCGAGGTTTTAATGTGTTACACTGTCCGCATTTCTTCTGAGACAGCAAAAGAAAGTAAGAAACAATTATTGCTTTCAAGATGGTGTGTATATGGATCAATAATGGGAGATAGAAATTTACGAATAACAAGAAAAGCACTCATTTTGGAGTGATTTGCACACAAAAAAAGCACTCATTTTGGCATGATCGCACCAAATAAGATGATGACATATACAGTAAATTTTGCATTCATTTTAGAAACTTTGATGATTGTCCAAAATTTACAAGTTTTGTAAATGAAAAAAAAAAAAAACCGAGAAATCTAGGGGCCCAACTATTTTGAATCACATAATTTGCAGGTGAGTCAGTTTGAATAGCGTGGTCGTCACTAAATTCTCCAATTTTGGATCACGCCGATAAAGCCAAAAACCCCACGAAAAAGCTTCCACAACCCAAAGTTGCTATCTTTTTTTTTAGCCCCCGCTCCGAGATTTTTAAAGCACCATTTTGTCCACAATCACTAAACCCTAAAACCCCTCTTTTGTGTTTTTTTGAAATCCTTTTCATGTTCCTCTTACATCTCCCGATTTCTTTTTCTCTGAGAAAGTGATTTCCTTTTGATTTTGATTCCTTTTTTAGTCTTTCTGCAATGATTCCTCGTTTTGAATTAAGGGTTGGTAACTTGTATAATAAAGCCGAGACTGAAAGCTTAGGGTTTGTCTATGAACAATGGGTGCTCTCAGAAGAAATGTGGGTTTGATCGACTCAAAGGGTTGTTCAAAATTGTTTCCTGTGTTACAATCTCCTCCTCTTCCTCCAATGTCTCAACCCGATGGACCATTCTCTACTCTTGTCATTTGCGTCACTGGTTTATCCAAAGGTAAAATCATCAATTGGAATCCGCAGTTTTTTATTTGAGACGGTTTTAGTTGAATCATTTGATCACCAGGCTTCAGTTTTGTTTCCGTTATGATTTGGAATGTTGAATTTTAATGATCATTGAGATGTTTTATAACAAGAAGTTTGGAGATTTATGCTCGTCGATCCAGAATTTGTTCCTTTTTGATGTCATTAGGTTTTAGTTGCTTTCCATTATGACTTGGAAGTTAGTTTGATGATTCAGTGGTATGTTTATGTAGCAAAAAGTTTGTAGATTTATGTTCATCAGTCTTGAAATTTTCATACTTGGCAAGTATTTGTCTAGATTTGCAGATGGTACTGTGATCTTGTCTCTTTTCTTAGTTTGGTTATAAATTGGGTTTTGATGTATGATAGGTTATATAAGCAGAAGTTTGGAGATTTATGCTCATCAATCTTTAAATTTTTACACTTGGCAACTTTTTTCAAAGCGTTTAAGATGATGCTGTGATCTTGTCTCCTTTATAGATTTGGTTGTAATGTTTATAAGCTGGGTTTTGATGTATTATGATTATGTTGGTTTTCTTTGGTTCTTGCGTAGATGCAAGAAAACAAGTCAAGGAAGCGACGGAAAGTCTTGGAGGTGAGTATAGTCCTCACCTTCACCAGCGATGTACCCATTTGGTTGTCCAGATATCCTTTTTACATTTCTTTATTGCAACTTGTAGCGTTTGGTTATGACTATAGAACCTAACATGATCGTGTCAGTTTGTATTGTCTATATCTTACCACTCGATTACATTTGATGGTGCTTTTTGGGATGCTTAACGAAATCGTACAGCTCATGTGGACGCAAGTTTGAGCACACTTTGAAACATGGGGTAAGAAACGGCCTCTTTGTTGTTACAATTGGCTGGTTTGTAGATAGCGTCAAGAGCAACCGTAAGTTTTTCGACCATGTTTACATGATTTCTCAGTAAGTTATAAGGTTATGTGTCTCTGAAGCTGTAGCTGACAATTGGTATTTTTGTAAAACTGTAGTCAGGATGAGCGAATCACTTTACAAGGTTAAACAACTTGGACAAAATAGCGAAAAGGTGGATGATGCGAGCCGGGTTATTGATCTCGAATCAGTTTGTCGTCCTCGTGCAATTCAGAAAGCTGTACATTTTGGCACATCAGCAAAGAACCACCAAGAAACTTCTTCTGGAACGGAGACTGTCACTAGTGAAGACATGACTCTTTCCGATCATTCCATATATGTCGATTCAGATATTTCAGATGAACTCCGGCTTAAGGTAATCTTGCAGGTTCCATGATACAAATAATCATTCGCTTTTTGTATCTCATTAGGTGATTTCAACGTTGCTGGCAAGGCTGCACAATCTATTCTTTGATTCTCTTTAACAAGAATGTGGTTTCTTAGGTGTTAAAGGTTGCTGGAGATCAAGGAGCAAAGGTCATAGATTCGTGGTTTATTGGTTGCAATGCAAGCATTGTCGTGTGTGAAGGTGCTTCTGTTCAGAGATATCTTGGCCATGCAAACACCATTGTCTCAGTGAGTTCTTCTTTATGTCATTGTTGGATAATGTATTGTATCTCGAGAAGCTATGTAAGCTTGCTTTTGTCTTTTTTTTTTTTTTTTTTTTTACATCANGGTCCTGAAAACAGTGGAGAGACATCGGCAAAGACTTGTTCACATGTCACCTGATTTAGCCAGACAGTTAGGATTAATGCTTGAAAATTCTGACGATGGTGATTCAAAGGAGGTACTTTATCTTGTCACATTTTGTGATTTTACTGTCATATCTTGTCTCGTCCTGTAATCTTAAGTGACGAGTATTTGTTGCGAACTTTCTCTGGATAAATGTCACAGAAAGTTTGTGAGGAAGGTATTTCTCAAGATGCTTCTAAGCTCAGAAGTAAATCAAAACAAGAGAGGAAAGAGACTGTAAATATAGCTAAAACTGGGGTTAGGAGACGGCGTGCTCGCCATATGCAGGTAATCGAATGATAAATTTCATCTTAATGAATTTCTTCAAGCTGATAATGTTTGAATTTGAATGTTTGCTCTGTTTTGGGATGTCATAGACATGCCAAAACCCAATAAGACGCATCACACAGAACAGCCTGCTGGAGAATATTTGCTGGACAATATCTGAAGCAGCTTCAACTGCCACTATTTTCACTGATTCTTGTAGCAGCAGTGGTCACATCACTGAAGCCCTGACTTCTGCTGTTGAAGAAGGGAAAGACAAAGATCTAGATCCAGTAGCTTCTTTTTCAAACTCAACCAGAGCACTCACCGAGAGGTACCGATTAGCTCTTCTTACATATTCTCTTTTCTTCATTCTTTAGCTTACTAATTCCTGTTGCTGCCATTTTTAAAACCAAGGAAATGTCTCACCTCTGGTCAACTATATATCTTGTTCCTGGTGTTCTTTTGCAGCGAGAAGACGGAAGTGATATTTAAAGACAACTTCCTTACAATTCTATTTCCAACTGATCGGTTCTCGGAAATGGGACCTTCTTCACGGACTTATTTCAGTGATAACGGTTTCACTTGCCTGCAAATCTTAGACTATATCCACAGATTTTACCAGGTATATGCAAAGAGATTTTATCAACCTTCTTGATGCTTCTGCCATATAATTGGCGGATTCCTTCATTTTAGTTGTTAAATGTATAGGCAGAGTAAAAGTCGTTTCATGTAAGTCTAGGCTGCTCCATGGCTGAAAGGGGTATTCTCCAGAGTCCAGAATCAGTCTCTTCATCGTATTTAGGAACTTATGAATGATGAATAGCAGCAATGTTTATAGATTTGTACTTGATATCAGTCTGGTTCAGATTTTGATTGTAGATTTGTAGGTCGATATGCCTCCTTCAGTTTCACCATTAATCAAATGCTTCTTTCTTGTCTGTACTGATTCTACAGGAGAACTTGCCGGATCATGAAATAGAGGTTGCGATTCACACGGACTCGAGGCACGCGGACCGTCTCAGAACAGTTTATTGCAACAAAGAGACATCAGATGATGGATACATGGTTTTCCCAAGAATAGAGTTGCTAGGAAGCAGGAAAAGTTTGGAAATGCTTAAGCGAGTGAATGGAGAGAACAACAGTAATGTTTATGAGCTCATGATTAGAGCTTGAATCTTTTCTGTAACAAGTCAATTTTTTTACCTTACTGATGAATTCAAAGACTTAATGATGCACATATTGGAATCTATCAGGATTACAAATATATAAGCATTTCCAGAAGAAAGGAGTATAGCATATAAAGTGAAACTGTAATAGAGCACAGAGCATCAACAAAAACATCATATAAAGCCCACAAAAAGATAACATAAAGAGAGGTCTCTGATTTGATCCTCTGATGCTACAAAAAGTATTTTCAGAACAAAACCTAACACTTTATGCATACGCCTTCTTCATTCCTTCTTTTACCTTCATGTCTTTCCTAACACTTTTTTGTTTTTCTCCTTCATTTTCAGCTACTCTTCTCTTCCCATTTACAGAACAGATACAACAAAATGAATAGCGATCTTTTTTTCTTCTTTTTTTTCCTATATAAGTACCTGGTCAGTATATGATGACTCTAAGGAGACCGGCCTGAGGCTCAGAAAAGTCGAGGCCTTCTTCTTCGAGTAGGTATCGCTGTACCGCAACTGGGAGTCTAGCCGGAGTTCGGGAACCCCTTGTGTGGTGGCCAGTCCCTACACATATGTAAATCTGAAGCCTCTCTTGAGTTGCTCGAGCTGTGCTCCTCATCACGTTCAGTTCATGCTTCAACACCTGAAGTGCTTCACTCACGTGTAACCCGTGCAAGTCTATCATTCTCTCATTTCCTCTGCCGTTCCCTTGACCCACGGGGTTCCTGTGTATTCATTGCTCATAGGCCGGTTAGAACAGAGAGATACTGAAAACACTTTTTTATGTAAATAGCAGACAGACTCTTTTGTTTGAGATGAAAGATCATGTCGCAAGGTAAAGAAGTCAAACCTCTGACGATAAATGGCTTCTTGAGCTTTCCCATGAGCAGCCTTCATCTGCATGTTATGCAACTGTCCCTTGACACTTAGCTCTTTAGCTAAGGCCTTATTGCCAACGACATATGCTTGCCGTGCCTGTGCTCAACCAGAAGCACAAAGAATGTGAAAACCCCATGACTGGCAAAAGATAATAAACAAAGAGTCTGAAGCTGCATAAGTGAGCATAAATGCCATTCCCAAGTATGTTATACCTGTTCAAAGTACACATTCCGCAGACGTGCATAGTCACGTGCATCCTCGCGTAGGTCAGAATACATGTTCCCTGAGCCAGGAATGCAACATAACATCCAATCAGCTAACAGATGTTCAAAGCAGATGTATAACAAGACTGATATTAGTTGAGAAGGTGAAATTTACCAACTGCATCCCCAGTCTCCACCCAGACAGGAGCAGGTCGACTTGCGGCTCGACTTTGCAGCTTATCAGAATATAAACTCCTCACACGCCCACTTTTGTAAGCAGCAGCAGAAGCGTGAGAGTTTCTGCTTGAGCCAATCGATGAGTCTGCTGGATCGTTTCGTTCATATTTCCACATACCAGAATCTTGAGATGCCAACTTCCTGACAGCAGAGACATAGTCGATTGAACCAGGCTGCGAAACCGATGGCCCCGGCTTGAAGAAAAACATGTTATCCTTCTCTGCAGATTGGTAATGGTTTCCAGTTTGCTGCAAATCATCCCCACCAAAATGGGCAGGATTACCCTGGCTATTCGAGATGCTAAGCGCCGGAAAATCCATGAGAGTTAGATTTGGAGCAGCAAAAGTCTTAGGGCTCATGTTCTGATTCATGCCACCGTCCACTTGTAGCTACAATAAGAACATGAAAGTTAACAACAAAGAAACACACACAGAGTCTTATAAGCTATGCGGAATATGGACTAGGAGAGTACCTCAAGCTGAGTAAGCATCTCAACTGTCAAGTGAAAATCACAGCCATTAGCAAAATAAACTTCTGCTAGGCTTTCAGCAGCAAATCCCGGGAACTGAGAAGCAAGAAACTCCACAGGATTCACTTCAACTTCTCCTAAATTTGGACTCTCAGTAACCATGTCGTTGATAAACCCATGTCGAGAGCTACCACCGAAAGGGATTCCTTCCCTTTCGTTCCCAAGAAGATGGTCATCATTCATAATCTGCTTATCCCAAGGCTTTGGACTCAGTTGCATGAAACTCGACCGGTGAGGATCTTCCCCAAATGAAGAAACCAGATATCTACCCTTCTCAGACAAGATATTACCATTAGCATTGTGTGAAGCTAATCCAGGTTGGTCTGAAAATGGATACCCTCCTCCGCTAGCAGAAGGAAACTTTTCAGCTTCATTATCACCACCATACAAGGACAAGCTAGCTAGTGATAAGCTCCCAGATCCGTAGGAATTGTCATCTAACTTGAAATCTGGAGTTATATCATCAGGAAGTTGGTGACTCCAGAACTGACGTGCTTCTTCTTCTGATTGATGCGATGCAGATGATTCTGATCTGTCAAGAACAGCTTTTCCAACAGAGCTAGAGGAAGCTAAGAGTCTTGATGTCACATCCAGATTGCTTGTAGTGCCTCCAGAAGAAGGAGATCTTAGAGTAAATGGAACAAACTCAGCAGCATGAGGGTTTAAAGTTGTTGGTTTGATACTCGAACTTAGCTTTGGATCACTAGACTGTGTGGGTGCTTTCTTGGTTAAGCTCATTTCTTCAACAAACTGGAAATAAAAATTGCTTTTTTAGTATCCAAAAACTGTAAAATGACTGCTTTTTTTATCCAAAACCTGCATCCAAAAGAAAAATAAATATATAAATTATCAAAAATTTACCCAGATAAAGAAACCTGCAAGAAAATTGACTTTTATCATTCAAAGTTACCAAGAAAAGAAACAAACACATGTGTGGACTCAGAATCATATTACCAAACCTAAACTAGAGAAACATACACAGAGTTTTGAGTGGCTACAAATCGTAGCTCAATGCATTGTAGCTTTTATTTATGATTAATGCAAAAAAATAAAAAATTAGCAGACAAAAAAAACACATAAAAGAGTAAATTTAATTCTTCAAATCTGAGACTTAACTACAATATTCCTAAACTCAAACGAGAAAACAGAGCGAGAAAACGAGATTTGCGATTCCACTTCGTTAAAAACGTTGGAGAAAAGAAACCCAAATCCGAAGGTAGACGAACCTTTGCGGAAGAAATAGAATGGATCCATGGAAGAGAAACGAGATTCAGAGAGTAAAAGGCTGCGGAAAGCAAGATAAACAGGCAGATAGAGATAGAGATAGAGAGAGAACTTTCCAGGGCTGAGGAAGGTTTTGGTGCTTTTTATTTACCTAGGGATTGGAGTTTGGGTAAGCGTCGTCGTCGTCTTCTTCTCTTTCTACTATCTATCTCTCTATTCTCTACTATCTCTCTCTTCTTTGGTGTTTGGCTAAAGCTGTAACACCACCACCACAAGATTATAAAAATAAAAACGAGACACCAAACCTTGCGCCTCTCAATTTGACCTTCTTTTTTTTTTCTCCTATTTTTTAATGCTTTATTAATTTCTATCTGATAATGATAACACTTAATAATGATAATAATTCCTTCTCATTAAATATTACATTCTTCTGTTCCATACATTATGAAATGGTTAACACTTAAAAATAATAATAATAAGATGCCTACAAAAATTTATGCAGATTTTTTTTTTAATTTATAAATTTTTGTGATTACCTGAATTATATTTCTTTCTCTAATTATTAAACAATTTTTTGTCGGAGTTTTTTTTTTACATATTTTAATTTTATTTTTTAAAACGTAAGAATACTAATTTACTCAATTATATGTTCCTGCATTATGCTTAACTTTAAATATTACTTGTGAACTATCAAATAAACTAAAAAATATAAGTTTATAGTTAAAGATTGTTAACAGTGTTGATTTTTTATTTCGGTTTGGTTTAGAGTTAAAATTTTCAGTTCTAGTTTTTTCTAGTTTATGTATAAAGTATCATAATTAAGAGATAATATAATATAAGTGATTAGATATGATTCTAGGTTTAGGTTATATATATTAGAGTTCTAATTAAATAGAACGTTTTTGATAGGTTTAAATCTAAATAATAAACAATAAATTTGCTTAAATCATATCGATGTTTAATTTTCAATGACTTTATTTTGTTTGATTTAGTATTGTAATGGATGTGAGAAGAAGCACTAAACTTAAAAAAATAAAACACAAAATTAATATCAAAGATGTGTTGGCTACATCCACGGCAAAAAAAAAAAAAAAATCGATTGATAAATGGAGCCAGAATCTTTCAAAATACATTAAATATTAAGGCTAACAAGGTTGCTTATAGAGAACTTTTTTTTTTTTTAAATCATGTAAATTGGACTCATACGCTGAGGTTCATGTAAATATCTTCAGCTAACAACTGTGTGGTTCATATATGTAGGTATAGCCTTCTATGCAATCTACCTTGTAACTTCCAACATGCAGCATCTTGCACCATGGAGCTTCAAGATGCAACATCATGTAGCTTGCAACTTTAACGTGAAGCATCTTGTAACTTCAACATGCATCATCACACATCTTGCAAGATATGCCTTATAACTTCATGAAGCCTGCTCCTAGCAATTTTCAGTATGCACATAACATTATGCAGTCTGCAAACATCAACACATATTCATGCAATCTGCAAACATCAATGCTTGCAGAAGCAGTCTGTAAACATCAACGCTTACTAAAGAAGCATGTATTCAAGGCATGTCAACATTTAAATCAAATAAAATTGATTGATTTAAATTAGAAACTCATAAAGTTTGTGAACCATTCATGATGACACTTAATCATCTAAGTTTAGTGAGGTTAAGACACCTCGCTTAAACATGCATGGATGACACTTAATCCAAAATTGCAAATCCATACATATATTGCAAGAAACATGATGTTAGTATTTTGCTGACTCTTGTGTCATGAAGAAAGCGAGTCTCACAAATATAGAGTTACGAAGCATTCGATTTTTTGTTTTTAGTTTTCGATTGTATTTTTGGACAAGCTCAGATGAGAAATCACAAGCACGGTCTCTTGAACCTGTAAATGAGTTCTAGCCGATCATCCCCACAAGCAGGGTCTCTTGAACCCGCCGAGACAATTGCAGATTTTAAGATCAAGACTCAGATTGTTGCTGGTGAAGAAAAATCAATATCATGGTCTATTAATGGAGGGAGCATCCAAAGAATTATGTTGAACTCAAGACTTAACATAACCTTTCCATCCTTAAATTAATGGAAGAAGGGTCATAAAACTCAAGATAAGAAGTGTACATATATAATATTAATACTTAGCAGTTAGCAATTTCAAACCCCATTGTTCTGCTTTGCCCTGGATTCTTTGTATAGAAGAGAATCTGAATAAGCTATATTCACACGTCTTTGGCCTTTACGGTAATGCCTACACTTTTTTATATTAACAAACTTCTTTGCTTCTTTTTTGTTGCCATCACGCTCCCTTGTCTCAACTTCTTGGATAGACTCCAAGACTTTAACTACTTCACACATTGTTGGTCTATACTTGGGATGTTGGCTTAGACACTTGTAAGCTAGGGCAGCAGCTGCCTGAGCCGCCTCAGTTTTGTACTGGCCCTCGAGCCTCGGGTCTATTATCCGCTCTAGCTTTCTATGGTCCCTCAATATGGGTCGCATCCATTCCACGAGGCTTTGTTCCCTCCGTGCCCGAGTATTGTCCATTGACCGTTTCCCGGTTATCAGTTCTAACAAAACCACTCCAAAACTATACACATCATTCATTGTCGTCAAGTGACCTATACCACACAAGGAAGCCATTAAGGCGTGTGCGTATATATCGGTTAATGATATGGTAAAAATTAACTATCAGTTCCATTACAAAGTGAAAATGTTACCAGTCATGATATATTCGGGCGCAGCATAACCTTGTGTTCCCATCACTCGGGTTGTTACATGTGTATGTTCGCCTTCAGGTCCATCTTTGGCCAGACCGAAATCAGATAATTTGGCGTTATAGTTCTGCAAAAGTCACAAGATCAATCAAATGTAACAATTTAATTTACAAAAAAAATAAGAGGGTTTGGAAAATAAAAAAACTCACGGAGTCCAACAATATATTGGAGGTTTTGAAGTCTCTGTAGATGACAGGTTTATCTGCTTCATGCAGAAAAGCTAAACCTTTGGCGGCACCAAGGGCTATTTTCATCCTTATTCCCCATGCCATTGCTCCGCTATTTCCTGTCCCATTTTAAACAAATGAACACTTTTCTTTTTCGAAGTAGGCAATATTATCTGAATTCCAAAAGATATATGTTGTTCTTTAGAAATTAATAAAATTATATACAAATGACAAAAAAAAAATCTGACAAACTTAAGGTCTAGCTAGGTTGTTTGAAAACATAAATTGGTACTTTTTTTATAAAGAAAAAAAGTAATTGGTACGCGGAAGAGAAACGTAGACTTACTTCTAAAGAGCTGATTCTCCAAGCTACCTCGGGCCATGTACTCATAAACAAGAATTCTTTGCTCGTCTTCACAACAAAATCCTATCAGCTTCACTAGATGTTTGTTACTTAACTGCCCCAAAAATATTATCTCCGCCTGCAAATAAACAAAGAAAACAAAAAAAACCTTAATTGAGATGCATCTCTATAGATACTGAAACAAAGTTTTTGAAAGAATAGTCACAAAAGTCTATTTAATGAGATACTGCAACAATAGGCTTTTAAATTCTCCATTTGGTTCGTTATTTTATATTTAACTAGATTTTTTTTGGTGAGTTTTTATATTTAACTAGATTAGGTACGCATGTTTTATTTATATAGATTAATAATTTAATATTTTACAAACCGTGAATTAAGAAAAAATGTGGAAAAAAATCTGAACATTTGGGAAAGTAAATAAAATAAGATTAACTCCGATAAGAAATCGCCAAGAGATGAGAAACCTAAATTTACATGTACATACATGCAGAGAGAGAGATATAGATGTTTACCAGCCATTCTCTATGGCCTTGATGGCCATGAAGATCAAGTGCCTTAACAGCAACCGGTTGGGGTTCTAAACCCGGTTTAATCTTATCATCAATAATCCCCTTATAAACCGGACCAAACCCTCCTTCCCCCAACATGTTACTTCTCGAGAAATTTTGCGTAATCACTCTTAGGTCAGACAACGTAAACAAACGAAGCTTCTGAGATGTGAAGGAGTTTGAAAGATCATCCATGACCGACATAGGCGAGCTTGGATCACTTATGTCCGACAAAGATAGCCTCTTGAATAACGGACTGGTTCTTATTTTCATTGCATCCTCTTCCTCTCCTTCGCTTCTGCTAGCCTTCTTTGTCATGTAACACCCTAAGATCAGAGATGTCAATGAAGTCTTCTTCTTCTTGATCACTGCCATTTTCTTCTTTGTTTTTTTTTGTTTTTTTTGAGATAGTATTTTACTCTTTGTGATGTATCTCTTTGTAGAGTGCGTAGGTTTAGAAATTAAGGATGTTTTAGTTAACCTACTTGTCTTTAAAGTCCCGTATTTATAGTAGTTATTGTGTCTTATTCGTACTGACCGACCTTGGAATATATAACGTAAAAGTAGTTGCTTTTTGTATTAGTTGTAAGCGTAGCATAAGATAATATACAAAAAATAGAATTTTAGGGGATATTTCGTTTTTTTTTCTTTTTTAAAAAAAAATTCTACGTACGTTGATTCATATATTTTGCACGAGAAAGACTACTCATATTATTCACAAATCATAATAATATAGATTTATATTTTAGGTTCTTGGTAATGTACTTAGACTCATCTTACAAAAGTCTACGAACTAAAAATATGTGGTTATGTTTGTGATGAAAGGTCTACATTCCACTAGCTAATTCGATCTCTCGTTCCATAAGACATAAATGATTCATACTATTTTTTGTTCTGATAATTTAGGTAATTTAAAAATAATTTGGTACGTATTTTCGGCTGGAAGTTATAGATTACGCACAAGGGAAGATATGATTCGCCTTATTGAGAGGAGAATGAGATGATGAGGACATAATTCGATGTCCGTTGACTTTTTCCTTTTTTTTTTTAATTCATATGTAACAGTGTTTCTTCCATGATTAGAATTTAAGAGGTAAACAAGGGAACGAATTCGTTCAATTGATTTGATTACTCTAACTAAATGATTAATTAATTATATAAGTATTCAACATATAACTAACGGTTGGTACTGGTTCTCCGGTACATTCACATAACATAACTTTCACACTACCAGTTGTTTTAATTGGCTTTAGATCTGCTTTTAGTACGTTTACGTTATCATACCTTGATGACTAGAGTTTCTAGGTTTGGAGATTTCTTGAGCAACTCCGTTCCTCGTGGCTGTCAAAACATAACGTAATGAGGTTGTTGAACTCGGGCATCCATCGACAGCAGAAATAAAACACCTGATGATACAAACAAACAAATGCTCAAACAATGTCATCCCTAGAGCATTATATATATTACAACAACATGAGAGAAGCTTCACAAGAACAAGAAGCTTGATAAGAAGCTTGCCAAGAAGTACCATGCTTTCTTGGCTTCTGAGTCTATTATTAAGCAGATTCCTCGTCTTCTTGAAAAGAAAAGGGAGTAGGAAACTAACCTCAAGAGAATCAGCAGACAAGTGAAGGTTCACAACATTCTTTATAGCTGCAACGAGTCTGGATGCATCATCACCCTTAGCATTACACACTATAGAATCATTATACTTCCATAATATAAGATCCAGCCTAGCCTCCACAAGCGAATTAAGTATCAAATCATAATACGATGCGACAAAGCCAGAGTAGTCAAGGTACACAAGATTGGGCGTCTGAATAGTAACAATAGAGATGTTTCTTTGGTCATCAGAACGGTCAAAAATAGACATTCTCTGGATGGATGAGCTCCGAACATGTCTCACCCAGCCCGGTCTAAGAGGATCGTCATCGACTATGTTAACTTCCTCAAGCAAAGGGCTAGATATGAGGCACTCATAAAAATCAGCAGACGCAGAATAACAAACTTGAAAGAGAGAGAGAGTTTAGAGGGCAGGGAAAAGCACACCGCCCGGAGCAAGTCTCATTTGGACATAAATTCCATCTGATAGAGTGAGCTTAACTAATTTCTTGCTGAAGAAGAAATAATCAGGCGCTATATATATTGACAGGCTGATGATGACAAGTGTACTTCCGGGACTCCACGTTCGAGCACATTGTGGATGAGATGGTTGTACCAAGACTTGTCGATTGGAGATTTCCATTTCAAAGAGAATATCTTGATGGGAGAATCACCATGCAATGCAAGGGTTCTTTCCACGAAATCAAGAAAGCCATGACTGTGAGTTTCTGATGGTTTTTTGTGGGGATAAAGAACCATGGACTCATCGAAATCAAGATTGTGAACAAGAGGCGACAGATGCTTCCACCGGATTGAGAGTACTGATGTGGAGGCAGCAAGCTTAGTAGGGAGCAAAGACAAGATCTGTCCCAAAACCTCATCTGGTTGGTTACTGATTGAGCCTCCACAACAAGTTTCCACTTTTTCCAGCAGCCGTAGCCATAGAACGTACTGTGCCTGCAAAGCCAGAGTCAGTTGAATTAACAAAGGGATTACAAAAGGAAACCATCTACAAGACTACAACAAACAAGCTAATATCACGACATATATTTTGCTGCAGATCTGCGTAACAAGGAGGCAACCGTTGAACCACCTTATGAATGCCTTTGAGGAAAGAAACCAAGATAAAACTATACTTTTATGCGAATGTCATAAGCTTAATTGGGCTAAAAATATCTAAATAATGATTATGCCAGATTTTGAAAGTTTTTTAATATTATTTTCAACATTAATTTATTGTTCTATACAACCGTTACATCGACGTCGACTATACAATGAACAATTCTAGCCACACAATCTACTAATTAGTTGAAACAGTGGCAGAGCTATAACTTTATTTTTGCAGACTTGGTTCGAAACAGTGGCGGAGCCATGACTTTATTTAACCGGAAGCAAAAACATATACAGTATACTATATAGTTTATAAATTACCAAAAAAATCTACAAATATAATTAGTTAACTAGGGTTGAACCCGTGCCTTGCACGGAGTAATAGTTTCTAAATTGGTATTTTTATTAAAAAATATATATTTAATTATTTCAAAATTTTATGCGACGATATCTTGGTTTGATTATGTCTTCGTTTATAGTATTGAAATTAAGCATTTTAAACCGTTTTTTAAAAAAGTAAGCAAATTAAAACTTTGACCGCAGTCATAAATTAAATATGATAGATGGATACATAAAACTCAAATGACTATACTATAATAAAATATATTTGTAAATGT
>OVBJ01002030.1:0-21377 GCA_900406535.1 Noccaea bulbosa
AAATACAAATTCAGAAACCATCACCCCGTGCAGGGCGCGGGTTCCACCCTAATTCTTTGTTATTACGGCTACATCATTATAATCCTTTTTTATGTATGTAATGTTTATTACATATAGTTCGATAAAATGTTAAATGAAAGATAAAACTTATGTATGTGTTACTTGAAATTTGTTTTTGCAAAGTTGAAGTTGATAAAAGCTTAATATTATAGCAATCGCATTGTTCGTAATATACTTAGACGGGCATAACTTTACATGGAAGTTGAAAAAAAAAAAAAGGATAATTAAAAACTACAGAAAACATGAAAATTTCGAAAGAATCAAAGAAATATAAATGATTCAGACAAATGGATTAAGACAATGATAGTTTGTTGCAAATAAGATAAACTAAGACAATGTTAGATCACTTTCTGTTATTGTCTTTGGATTTCCTTCCGTATTGGGTTTCCTTCTTCACAGTTTGAAGTTTTTTGTTTCCTTTCCCCTCATTTGACATTGTGTCAATCTTACTTGACGACTCTTCAGCTCTTTCTTCTTCTGGCATATCTTCCCGTACTCTTTTTGTTGCTGGAGTAACAGGAGAACTAAGAGGATGTTGACTGTCATCTGCTTCAGAGGAAGTGTTGTCCATCTGCAATGACCAAAAGTACAACACCGCAGTTTAACATGTGTGTTCTATAAAATAGCTAAATGGATCTAATACTAAACATAATTCGATTATAACCTCATGTGTGTTGTTCTGATGAACTAAACATAATCCGCATTATGGAAGTATCATAATAGCTAAATGGATCTAGAACTAAACATAATTCAAAATAGCTAAACGAATCTAGAACTACTGGAAGTCTTATAATAGCTAAATGGATGTAGAACTAAACATAATTCGATTATAACCTAAAATCCTGAGGATGTGCTTGAAACAATAGGCAATTCTGAATGAGACGAATACTGAAATGTGTAAACAGATCAAGGTTAGAATGATTTCTTGTAGAATATTGATTGTTCTAAAAACTAAAAAATAATTAGTTTGCATACCATTAAAGCGACATTGTCTTTGAATTTTTAAATCACCGCATCTTCGTGAGTCAGTTTGAGAACATTATAACTGGAGTTTTTGAAATGCTTCTTGGCACCAAGAACACGAATAACCCAAACAATATCCTTTCCTTCTAAACCAATGATTTCAGGAGGAATTTCACCGTCACGGTTAAACTGCATCAACAAATCAGACAAAAAGTATGCTTAGTCAATGACGTACTATGCAGGCAATACTAATGATACAATGTATGTTACAAAATAAAAAGGACCTCCACTTGTTGCTCAATCAATTGATACGCAGATTTATCCAGTAGCTGTATAACTTCTCTATCAAATAATAGAAAAGATGCCGTGGAAGTGTGATCAGCGACTTTAACATGAACAGAGTACCTGATGCAAATGTTAAAAAAGTATTGAATTACTAATTGTAAGAATAAGAAATATGTTTGATTGTAATGGGCATATGTTTGATTGTAATGACCTCCACTTTTCGTTTAACCAGATAAAATCAGTAAAAGCAAAAACCAGCAAAAGCAACAATGATGTTTATAGAGATTGATTACCTTTTCATCTACCAGTATGAATATCATGCCGATAATAAAATCAGGCTTCTCTTATGGATGAAAATCCCAAACTCGTGAAATCAAAGCTCTTATTTTCCATTTTTGTTTCGAAGAATTGAGGTTCGAAACAGGAGTATAATCCAGTGGCATGATGAAAACGAAAAATGAATATGAAACTTAAACCGGAATGACGAAGCTGAAAAAACTTTCAGTGAAAAATCGATGATGTGAAGATAATGGAATGATGAATCTGAGTAAAATATCAAACGAAAAACTCGAAATTAGGCATATTATAACTGCTGAAACAGAGAAAACTGGAACGAATCAAAAAACCTGATTAGAAATCGAAACACAGTTTTTGAATGAAACGATGATGGAAAACAGAAAGGGAAAAAAAGCTAAAAAATCTGAAACATAAAACAGATCGAGGAAGACACACTTTTATAGGAGATGATTGAGATTCAAAAAATATCATGATTTACAGTTGAGATTTTTCCACGATCGTGAACGTGGTGTATAGAGATTCATAAAATTAGGGATTTTTGGGAAAAAAATCTCGCTTTAGAGATCGTGTTCGTTTTAAAGAAAGAAAGTGGTGTTCATATTTTTAATTATTAGAAATGGGCTGAATATTATGTGGGCTAACTCGTTAATTATTAGAACTGGCCTATTTATGTTTTTTTTTCCTTGATTTCAATAACACGATTTGTTTTAAAACTGATTATCAATAACATGTAATTAACTAAAACTATTAGTATTTTTTAACTTAAACTTGCCACATGTCACTTCACAATTGGTGGAGTGACTTGTGCTTTAGTATATTAGGGATTAAGAAGTACAAACAAATCTATACTATAACTTCTCTCCAGGTGATCACCCATCAGCAATTTTGTTTGATGTGAACAGGACATGTGGCATTAAAAAAAAAAAAAAAACTGTTTGTGACTTTTTACATTCTGTATTCAATATTTCAATATATATCTTCACATTATTAATAATATAATTATAAGTTTTCATGATTTTCAATTATAAAATAAAGTTGGTTTTTCATATGCATCTCAAAAAATTATTTTTGAATCTCTTTGCAACTCATTTTACGGTTTCGAACGTTAATATTCCGATAAGAATCAATAGATATTTAAAAATCAATATTTAACCAAGTGAAACAAAAAAAACTTAAACTGAATGTATTTTGGGTTCAAGTTTGTAAGTTATAGTTAAACATTTTGATTGCTGTGAGTATACCACGTGGCATCTTGAAAAGAAAAAAAATGTTTCATGACTTTTCAGTTTTTGTATTCAAGGTATTCTTCATATTCTCAGGTTTGAATAACAATTCCGAGTAAAATAAATGAAAATTTGTCTTCGAAAATTCAAATGAAAATAATAATAATAATAATAACAACAACAACTAAGTATTCATTAAGTATATTTACAAATTTATGTGTAAAATTTTGTTCATTTGTTTATATATTGAAATATGCGAAAATATTACGTGTAAATGATATAATTATAGAGAATAAAGATCGAGTAAAGATAGTTTATATATAAAAAATAATATTCAAAATATACTTATAAAATTTAGGATCGGGTAATCGTACAAATAAGTGATGATAGCTAAAAATATTACTTTTAAAATTTCAGAATTAAAATCACTATATGAAAAAATATTGTAGATCATTAGTATAATAATAGAAATTTTAAAAATTATAAATAAATACATGTAATTAAATTAAATTAATGAAGTTTAAAATTTGATATAATTGTTAACCCGCACATTGCGCGGATCAAATTTATAGTATTAATAACAACAATAATAATACTTAATGATCATTCCTGGGTCTTGGGCTTGGGCCGAGATATTTTGCAATTCGAGCCAGACTTCCAGCCTAAGAGCGATCGAACGAGACGTGTGGGTGTGGCTCTCTGTGTTTCTTTTGGCACGATGGCTGGCTCTCTCCAGTCATCTCCGTCCCGTCGCCGATCGGAAGACGGAGACAGTAACGAGCTTGAAGGCGGGAAAATCGAAGGTAGTGAAAATTCCTCACTCAACAACACTGCGATGAAATGACGGTAGTTCGATGGTTGTTTGGTTCTTGGGTTTTGTTTTTCTTTTAGCTGTAAAATGTTCGAATCAGCTGTCTGGTTCATGAATCATGACCATGTATATCGATAATTCACTTCCCATAAAGAGAATTATATTTTTTCTTTTATGACTGATGATAGTGCCATGATTTCATTTGAGCTGAACATCTCCTGGTTTCTTTTTTAAGTTGATTTGATGTCTGTGTGAATTCCTTAGTTTTGGCATTCTAGTGAGAGTTTGGTTTCTGATAAAGTCAGTCGATTCAGGAAACAAAGATGTGGAGAATTTGTGTGTTTACGACTTAGAGTATGTTCCCATTAGTTCTTTCAACTACATTTGAAACCTGTGATGTGATTTCAAATCTTTCGTAGTCTGTTCAGAATTGGAGGTCTTGATGAATATACGTGGATATCGGGCTTGATGTTAATTGATGTCATTTCTTAACTGAAAAACAGTATACATACTTAGTTCTATATGTCATTTCTTAAGAGTGTTACTGTGACATTTCTTATCCTTTTCTATCATAAATTTTCTCTGTAAATTTTTTTTCGATAGCCCTCAAGTTTGTAAGGTATATATACTTAGCTTTGCGTTTTAGGTTAACATTCAGTACATTTCATGTTTATGTTGAACTGATAAAATTTCATTGACTAAAGTTGCAAAAACAGTGGTGAGATTTATTATTGATAGCAGGCTCTTGCTTAACGAAACATATCAGTTAGCTCAAACACAAGCAATTGATACGTGCAACTCAATCAATTTCTCTTACACCCACTTTAGCTTCATTGTCTCTTTTGCTGATGAACTTAACTGATCTCCTAGGCCGAGGTGAGCCATTGCTAGCCAAACAAAGTTGAGGAGCTCTCCTCCTTTGCTCAGCTGCTCCATGCGCGCTGTAGCATCAGAGTTGCATGCTGCGTGGAAAAGCAACTCCATCCACACTTTGCTCACTATCGTCCACTGGTGTTTGTCACCACGATCCGTCTTCACCTCTTTGAGCTCTTTGGCCAGTGCTGCTGCTTCAAACAGCACAGATTTGCTTTTATTTCCTTTGAACTCCCTTGGATCAAAGTCTACACCCACCGAAAGGATTTGATCACTCGCAGTTTTCACACTCCTCGAGTTCTCAATATGCCTTCTCCTGAAAAACTTCTTAGCTTCGGCCAGTGTGTCTCTAAATCTGACCTTCCCTATGCCTGCAACCTCTGACATGAGCTTTGGGTTCTTAATCAAAAGATACATCATGTAGTCCGAGATGATCTTGCTGAACTCACGCTCGTCATGATTCTCCCGGCTTTCGTCTTGGTAACACAGCTCAGTTGCTATGTGCCACAGCATAAGGCTCCGGTCGTAATCAGCATGTGCTATATAACGAATCAGTCCTTCTAGCTCTTCCTTTTCTAACTCGGCCTTGCCAGAAGCCCATCCTTTCCTTCCAGCTTTTGTTGCGCTTCCCCACTGCCTGTCTGGATTCTGGAGTTTGCATTGCAGCTGAGTAAATATGGTAGCCCACAGGTCTTTTGTCAGTGGCTCACTGTGTACAAACCTTTGCTGGTCGATATCATCCATAGCATTGATGTCGAGGAGGCTGGTGATGTAGTTCCCAGTAAACGTGAAAAAGTGAGGTATCTTGAACCAGAATTCAACAATAACAATAATACACACCGGCCAAGCATAGATGACATCTCTGACATACTGGTGGAACTTGCGATTCCAAATGGCCATCTTTTCGGACAATTTCTTGAGGATGTTGATGGTAAGAACGAAAAGGAAAAGTATAGCCTTCCATGCACGCCGACGTATTCTACCCTTGGCGCCATGGATTCTCTGTATATCTGCTCTCACAGAGTATGCGATGAAGTTGAACTGCTTGAGGCTTCCTGCCCATCTTTGGAGTAGAAACGGGGTGTGGAGCACCTCGTGCTCGACTCCCTCACAGCATTTCTGCTTCTTCCAGCGCGGTTTCTTTAAACCAAGGAGCCAGTTGAGTGCGGGGTCTATCTGTGAAACCCTGAAGAGAGCCAGTGTCCAGTCTGATGGCATGACCATGAGGATAGCTGCGAGGTCCAGAGCAATTCCAACTATGAACAGAGTGTATGTGACCACAATATCGGCTCCATGAAACTCATGGCTCTTTTTTGGTCTGTAATAGAAGATGCAAAAGGCTGACACAAGAGATCCCAAGGCTATGGTCCGGGTCACAGCTCCAACCCAAGAATGAAGAACCGAAACTTTTGTGTACAGACCTTCATAGATAAAACCGAGCTCGGCTTCTAAAATTCTCAAAGCTTCTTCGTCTTCTAACTGGCTGAAAAACTCCCTGCTCTCGTCGCGTTGCTCGGAGCTAAAGATGTTATTGACCACAAGACTCTTGAAGTTATTGAAGAACCTGAAAGCAAACCGGAGAATCTTGAGGTGCGTCAAATTGCCATCGTGCTCTTCTAGCTCTAAAGTTCTCCGCTGTCTAGCATACTCTTGCATTGAGTCGTCCTCTCCCTTCTCCAGGCGGTGTGTCTCATTGGAACCCGAATCAGACACCTTGATAATTGAGCCCCTGAACTTGTCTGAGCTAGCGAGGTACAACGCAATCGTCCTCTCGAGATACTTACAGGTCCCAGCAATGAACAAAAGCAGTATGATCACCCAAAGAGTGTTGGGTAGAGATTGGATAACCACATAGGCACCTGAAACAGCCTGTAAAGCAAGGCCGAGGAAGTGCCTGAGCCAAAGGGCATTGTCCTGGAGAGAATATGCAGTGATGGTGTCTGGTCCACCAAGATGTAAGAGCAAGAAGGGTGCCCACAAAGCCATGAGCTTCTTGTCTTGAGGAGGATCATCTGGTTTTAATTCTTTCCCTTGGTTCTTGGCAATGAGACCAATTGCAAAGTTTGCAGACCAATCTGCTAAGAGATAAGACAACCACAGGACCACAGCAAGGAACTTGTTGGGTGTTCGTTTCCTCAAAGGAGCAAAGATGATGAGAATAGTCTGGATCGAGAGACTTAGAATTACTAATCCCCTGATGTTCCATTCATCCCAGACATCTTTTATATGTGTGGGAATCACCTTTCCCATCTTCTTCTTCTGGTTGATGAATGTTGGGATTCAGAGAGACTGAGCTTTACAAATTTTCAGTCGTTGACGTTTTTTTTCTTTTTTCTTTTACATTTTACCTGAAGTCCTCCGGTCTTTTCTTTATTTATTTCCTTTGGTTGGGTGGTTGCCTGGTTGGGTGTAGAAGAAAACTTCAAATCCCAACTTTTCATACCCATGAGCCAAAGGGCATTGTATGAAACGACAAAATATTATTTACGAGAAAATATTATCCCAACTTCTAAAATATTATTTTCGAGAAAGAAGAAAACGACAAAAAGACTAAATAATTGAAAGACAAAGACTAAAATATTACTTTCAATTATTTAGTCTTTTTGTCGTTTTCTTTTTTCTCGAAAATAATATTTTAGATTATGTAATGTTTAATTATAATTATATATGACTAAAAGAAGACTTAGCATGTTTCCTATAAAATAAAATCTTATATATTGGCACCTTTCGATGATGACAGTTGGACGAAAAAAACATTGTTCACAAAGCCTGAAGATCAAAATGAAGAAATCACGTGTATAAACCGGTCAGGTATGTGATGGTTAAGGTCTGAGACAAAATAAAATCTGAACCGGTCAAGGGTAAAAGAGAGTTGGTTGATTCCGACCCAAATCTTGTCCTTCAAAGTTCAAATTCTGGAGCCCTTTTGGTTGTCGAGTGGTGCAACCAGTTTTCAGGGAATTGAAAGAGATAAAAGAGTTGTGATTGACAGTTTAGAGGGAAAATGGGTATGAAGGGAAAAAGTAAGCAAGTAAAGAAGATTGATAGTTGTATTCACTTGGTCATAACTAGTTTGGCTCTAGCATTCTCTTCTGTGGTCTGGAACTGGTCACCAAGACCAAAATGAGCCATCAATAGCCAAACAAAGCTCAGGAACTCACCTCCTGTGCTCAGTAGTGCTACATGTTGTTTCGGGTCACAGTGAGTTGCTCCAAAGCAAAGCATCTCCACTAAAACTTTGCTCACTACCTCCCACATCACTTCTTGTTCTTGTCCTTCCTCATCTAGCTGGTGAAGCGTTTTGGCTAGTCTACTTGCATCAGTTAGCACACTCCTGCGTTGGTATTTCTTGCCTTCTGTTTCTTTGACCTCACTGAAGAAAGATAAAATCTCCTTGCAGGCCAGCTTTAAATTTCCTGACTTAGCAATGTCCCTCCTCTCCCACAACTTCTTACCATCCGTAAATTTCTTGGCGTCTGCTATGGCCTCCATGAATCTTATCTTGTCGATTCCTGCAACTGTTGACATCAGATCAGGCTGGACGACTAAGAGATACATCAAGTAGTCTGAAAGGATTTTGCTGAACTCGCGGTGACACTGATTCTTGCGAGTGACTTCTTCCTTCTGGTATAAGAGCTCAGTTGCAATATGCCACATAAGAATGCTCTGATCGTAGTCCACTTGAGTCACGGAATGCAGCAGGTTTATGTTCTTTGCACTATTCTTTTCTTTGTCGATCATTATTTTGCGCAGCGCCCACTCACCTCTTGCCGAATATATCCTGTTGGCACTTGCTCCGCTATCAGCAATCTCGCATCTAAGCTTAACCTCTCCAAACACGAACTCCCACATCTCTTTTGTGATGCGATCACGTGATGCATATATCATCTTGTCGAGCTGGTCTAAGATGCCAAACAAGTCCAAGACATAGTTGATGATTTGCATGTCAAACCAGGAGTTGAGAAACAGCCTTATACGGTAAAGAACACGATACAGCGCCCGGCTTTTCATTAATGTTTCAGTGATGAGATGTTTTAACTTCCGGAGAGCTTGAGCAGTCTTTTGTTTCGTCGTCCTGAAACAAAAGATGATCTTCTGGATGGTACTAGGATCAATACACAAACGGTGAATGATGGCGTCAAAGCATTTGTGAATGCAGCCCTTGGTTTTGTGGATTCTCTCAGGTTTTATCCCCAGGGAAGACTCGATCAGGTTGTACGCATATATGTATTCAGACCATCTGCGGAATATGAATTTTCTATCAAGCACTTTGTGCTTCTGCAAAATGTCTTCGTTGTGGGAACAATCGTAGACCTTCCACTTGAGGTTCCTGAAACTGAGGAGCCAGTTGAGAAGTGCGTCGAGCCTGGTGTCCGGATCTTCCACATCCTCCTTTGGCTCCGTAACTCTGGCAAATGTCCAGTCAGAGACACAGAAGATGAAAAAAGCGAAAAACTCAAGTGTTATTCCACCTATGAGCAAGGCATAAGTTAGGCCGACATCGAATCTGTTGTAGTCATGTTTCTTCGTCACTGCAAAGATGCAGAGGGATGACACAAGGGATGCCAGGGCAATGATGCGGAAAGCAACTCCGATCCGGGTATGGAGAATGTCAACTTTGGTGAAAAAGGTGCCATAGATGAAGCTGAGCTCTACCTCTAAAACCATTAAAGCGTCCTTTGGTTTTGATGAGAGGAAGAACTTTTTGCTGTTGTTCCACTGCTCAGAATGAGAGCTAAAGATGAGATCAACCACAATACCTTTGAAGATATTGAAGTACTTATAAGCGTATTGGACAACCTCGAGATGGGTCAGCTTCCTCTCGGGCCTCACAAAAGCTTCGGGTCTTTGACATTCCTCGGCCTCCTCGATCCTAACTATCCGTGTAGGCTCTCTCAGAAACTTCCTAGTTGAATACTCCTCCACAAACCTCGCGTAATCCGGTCCAGGATCAGGCTCCTCGAGCACTGAGTCCTTAAAGGTTTCAAGATTAGCCCCCTGCAATGCTTTTATCCTCTCCACATACTTAATGACACCGGCCATGAGCATGAGCGATGTGGGTGCCAACAGATTGTTGGGTATGGAGAGCAAGAAGACGTAGAGAGTGACGATTGCTTGGCACACAAGACCGAACAAGCTCCTGAGCCAGAGGTCATTGTCCTCAAGAGCAAGAGCCGTGATCGTGTCAGGACCACCGAGGTGCAAGAGAAGGAAAGTTGCCCAGAAAGCTAAAAGATCGTTGTTCTTGGGTTGTGGTTCTTCTCCTTGGCTCTCCGAGATCTGACCCACCGCGTACTCTGCTGCCCAGTTGGCTAATAGGTAAGCCGACCAGATGAGAAACCGGAAAAACGTCCTGTGGGTTCGTTTTCGGTTTGGTGAGAGAAGAACCAGGATTGTCTGAAGGACAAGACTGAGTATCACCAGGCCACGTATGTTCCAATTGTCCCACAGATCCTTCACTTCCTTCGGTATTGCTTCTCCCATGTCTATCCTGATCTCGGAAAGAACATTTCAGGTCATGTCTATTACGATCCTTGTCTTTTTGGTTTTCTTCTCTGGTTTAACTAAAAAATATATTTGCTCTAATTTCATAGTTCTGAGTTTAGAATAAATAAATTTGTTTGTGAACTGGTAAACTTTTAGTGCGTTATTGTTCAAAATTCTTTAATATACTAGCTAGTATTAATAATACGATGCTATGAAAGAATGTGAAGAAATGATGTAAAAAAAAACTGAAAAAATCAAATGAAACTTTAGTAGTGGATGGATAGTCACTCCAACAGTCTTGTATCTATTATTTTTTTTTTCTTGTTTTTTTGTATATATTTTCCTTAAGTTAGGTATTCTATCTAGTTCTTCATTAATATTTACTTTTGAGTTGGTAAATTTTGTTTGTTTGACTTAGTTGGCTTTGATCATTTATTGTGATGGTTGAGTGTTTTAGTTTGCTTCTACATATATTTTTTGGTGGTAACACGCGGCTCACGCAGGTTTATTATTTATTAGATTATTAAGCCCTGTGTAGGTTTATTTAAAAAATTTTAAATCACAAAAAAATATTCAACAAAACCAGATCATTTTAAAAAATAAGTAAAATAATATTAAAAGTCCGATAACAAATCTCTAAATAAAATAAAATTGATAATCTTTTTATATTTTAATTATAATTGACATTTTTGAATTCATGATTATAAAAAATAAACTAATTTATTTTATTTTTATTTTTTTATCCAATATAGAAAGGCTTAGAAATCTGATCGACTAATTAATTCGTGAGATTTTTGATTATTTCATTCAAAAGATTTCAATTGATGAAATATTATTTAATATTTTTTTACCTAACAAAAAATTGAAAATTAAACTATTTAAAATTATAATACCGATCCATTATAAATTTTTCGTTTTGGAACAGAGAAAATATTAGTTAGTTGCNATTTTTGGCGCATACCTTTATAAATTTTCTTTTTCATTATTTTGTTTTACAATTAATTTGTTAGTTTTTATCTTTGTTATTATATTTTTCCAATTTTCTTGTGTTAACACATGTCATCAGCTGATCAAATATTAGACACATGTTGCAACAATAAATTCGATTTTGATCCAACTGAGCTAAAATTAAATAATATTCACTGATATCTTGAACTTTCAAAAACATGTTTTTTATTTCTTAATAAGAGAGATTTTTTTTTAAAAGATAGAAGCACACAATTAAATCATGAATGCTATAACTTATTATATATATTTTTTTCTTTTTTGTAATTTTTGTAATGAGAATATGTTTTTTTTTTTAATGGATGTAACAAAAAAATTAATTATTTTTTTCCTTTTTCTAAATATTTTTTTTTTTCGAAATGAAAATTTGTTTTTTTTTTCTTTTTCTTAATGGATGTAATTTTTTTTTTTGAATTGTTTGTTTCCTGTTTTTCAGATTTTTTGTTGGTCTATATATATATATATATTTTCATGTTTCTATATATATATATTTTTTATTTTTTTTCTTTTTCCATGATACATGTCACGATCTTAATATTTTCAGAATTAAGAAAAAAAGATATTGCGATCCTATGAGTTATAAAAATCATACATGTCGCAACCACGCCGCGTGCATCTAGCTTTATATAATAAGTTTTTTTAAAAAAATCTTTTATCTATATATTTATATATTTTATTGTTTTCATGGTTTTGTGCATTTCGTAAAAGATTTTCCGTTCTTTCTCTTTCCCGTTCCAAATTTCCCATCTTGTTTTCGAATCCGCTTAAATTAGGTATGGGCGTTCAGATTTTGGGTCGGGTTTGGGTCTAGTCCATTCGGGTTTGGTTCCATTCGGGTTGATAAATTTTTGACTCGTTCGGGTTTGTACAAATTTTGGTTTGGTTTCGGTTCGGTTTCTGTCAGGTTCTGAGTCGATTCGGTGTTAATTTTTTTAGACCTATTTGGGTTTATGCAAATTTTGGTTCTTATTCGGATCTGATTCTGGTTGGGTTTTATCGGTTTTTTTTTTAACCGAATACTTGATCATAACCCAAAAAAAACTTGCAAAATAATCAAAAATATGCAAAATAACCGAAAAAACTTGTCAAATAACCAATGTTCAAACTTCAAAATCTAAATAAAACATAATATAAAACAAAAGTCTAAGAGTTTAAGTCACAAGAGAAGAAGATATTTCATGTTTCAATTCAAGTTTTAAAGTTTAAAGAAACAGAAAAAGACATGACAAGGCATGTGATGCAATCAGACCATTAACCTCCATTCCACCAGAATCTCGGACAACAAAGCTCCAGTCCAAGCTTCCAACGCGTGTTCCAGTCTTACAAGAATTAAAAGATGCGATATATAAGAAAACTAAAATCAGATTGATCAATCTAACAAGATAACAAAATAGATTTACCTTATGTTTAAATTCTTAAGGAGTTGAATTCTGGTTCAAATTCTACACAACAAACACAAACAACAAAAATACATAAAGTCAAAAATCACAAGAAACAAGTAATCAAAAATAAAAAGGATTTCTTCGAGATTTACATCTCATAATTTCATCTTGCATCTCAACATCCGCAAGCAATTGTTCTTTTCTTGTGACTCCTTTGTCATTGACTTTGATCTCACATTTCAACCACTGCTCAATGCATATCAACTTCAATCATGTAGTGAGTCAAGCGATCTGGTTGGGTCCAAAACTCTACCTGAAGTGCTAAAGGCAGATTCTGATGCCACTGAAGACACTTGCATTGCGAGTATATCTCTAGCAACTTGTGACAAAACCAGAAACTTATGACTGTTTACTTTCCAAAACAAAAGAACATCATACTCAGTACCAGATACGACATACCCTCTCCACATTCCCTTTCAAGTATAAATCTAACTCATCAACCTTTTATGTAAAACCTGATTCTTAGACAAGCTCATTGTAGAGATCATTCATACTTTCGTACTGAAGTCCATTTCCAATAACGATTCTCTGAGAAACTTCATCTACAAACTGTTCTTGTGGCTGAGAATAATCTCCATTTGAATAAGCAGAAGTAGATATCACTGACTTATCCTTAACCTTGTTCGCTATCATCTTATACTCATCAAATAGTTTCCTCATAATATATTTAACTTCAATAGAAAGACCAACAACTTGGATACTACCTGTACCATAAAATTTATCGAAATATCCCTAAACAAATTTCATCTTCTTGCATGGATCAAAAACAGCAATTGCCATCACTAACTTATTCATCTCTATCCTCTTATCAAATGGATTTCAGTATTTTTCTAACTTATTAAACATTGACATAGCTTTTGTACGCAAAGCTTTATCCGAACCAGCAGTAGTGTATAGCATAGTTATGTTCTTAGTAAGAATTACTATCGCATGGTACAGTTTATGAGAGCATTGATATACTTAACTTTTGCATACATTTAGCATTATAATATGCATGGTTTTGTATATTTTTGAGTCTCATTTCATACCATTTAGTATAGGTTTTATCTCCTTAGGAGCATTTAGATTTTAAGATAGCATTTTGCATTTAGCTTTTAAGATGATAGCATTTTGTATTTCCATTCCATTTTGAGTGTTTTTCCAGGCATTTGAGGCGTTTTGCAAAATGGAGGAAAATTGGGATAGTGACTGGAGCAAGTCGGAGACGCTAGAAGTTGATAGGAGCTTAGAAGTGTTCAAGGAAATTTGCAGATTAGGGGACTTGGGCAAGAAAACAGAAGATTTGAGCTACTGCCCAAGACCGCCCAAAAAGGCGAAGTCAAAGGGGACGGAGTTGACCAAGGCTCCACTTATCTTTTACTATAAATAGCTGAAGATCTAATTTTATTAGGAATCTTGGATTTTTTCCTTGATCAAAAACTTTTCGTTTTGCCTCCTTTGTTATATTTTGACTTTTCGTTTTGCCTCCTTTGTTATATTTTGATTTTTGTAAGATCTTGGTTTGATTTTAATAATTTAGAAAGTACTTAATCTTTCAGTTTTTCTTCTTAATCTCATTGAATCATAATCAGATCTTTACATATCACAAGAGTCTACAGAATATCTTTATTCAGCCTTTGGTGAATGCGAGGTAGACGTATTGGGTGGAGTTTTTACAGACTATGACCTGGATATTGTTTATCATCCAGGCAAGGCCAATCAGGTGGCATACGTGTTGAGTCGACGAAGAGTGGATTCGGCTAGAGAGCAAGATATTGAGGCTTTGGTCAGCGAGATTTGCACACTGAGTCTATGTGCTATTTCAGAGGAGCATTTGGGTTCGGAGGCAGCTGATCAGGCAGATTTACTCAGTATTATCAGAGTTGCTCAGCAGGGTGATCAGGTTTTGGTTGATGCATCGCGGGCAGCTGGTTCTGAGTATTAGGTCTCAGCGAATGGGACTATCTTAGTTTGTGGGCGGGTTTGTGTGCCCAAGGTTGAGGAGCTGCGACAGGAGGTTTTGAGAGAGGCTCATTCGAGCAAGTTTTTGATTCATCCAGGTGCGACCAAGATGTACCGTGATCTCAAACGGTATTATCACTGGGTCGGGATGAAAATGGATGTGGCAGATTAGGTTGTGAGGCGTAACACTTGTTCCTTGGTCAAGGCAGAGCATCAGGTTCCAGGTGGTCTTCTGCAGAGTTTACCCATCCCAAAGTGGAAGTGGGATATGATCACGATGGATTTTATGGTGGGATTACCTATCTCACAGACGTTTGATGTTATTTGGTTCATTATGGATCGTTTGACAAAGTCAGCACATTTCTTGGCCATCAAGAAGACAAATGGAGTGGCTGTCTTAGCTAGAAAGTTTGTGCAGGAGATTGTGAGGATGCTTGGAGTGCCAGCAAGTATTGGGTCGGATAGGGATCCGAGATTTGCCTCAGACTTTTGGAGGGCATTTCAGAAGGAGATGGGTACTCAGAAGCATATGAGTACGGCTTATCATCCACCGACAGATGGGTAGTTAGAGAGGACTATTCAGACATTAGAGGATTTGTTGAGGATGTGTGTGTTGGATTATGGTGGCCATTGGGCTGATCATCTGTGTTTGGCAGAGTTTGCCTATAACAACAGTTTTCAGTCTAGTATTGGCATGGCTCCTTATGAGGCTTTGTATAGGAGGTCATGTAGGACACCCTTATGCTGGATCCAAGTGGGGGAGTGCAGTATTTATGGAGCTACCTTTGTTCAGGAGACGACGGAGAAAGTCTGTGTCTTGAGGCTGAACATGAAGGAGGCTCAGGATAGACATAAGAGTTACGCTGATAGACGGAGACGTGAGCTTGAGTTTCAGGTTGGAGATAGAGTGTATCTCAAGATGGCTATGTTGAGGAGACTTAACAGGTCTATAGCAGAGAACAAGCTCAATCCGCATTTTATGGGTTTGTTCCCAGTGATGGAGCGAGTTAGGCTACTAGTTTATCGGTTGGAGTTTCCACCGATTATGAGCGCCTTTCACAAGGTGTTTTATGTCTCGATGTTATGGAGGTGTCTGCATACTTCAGAAGAGTTAGTAGATGAGATTTCAAAGGATCTTCAGCTAGATATGACAGTTCTGACAGTTTCTGTGAGGATTCTCGAGAGGGGAGTCAAGGTTCTGCGAAATAAGAGAGTGCAATTTCGTAGAGTCTTGTGGGACTGTAGCGGTACAGAGGAGGAGACTTGGGAGCCAGAGGCAAAGATGAAGCTGCAGTTCAGGAAGTGGTTCGACAAGCAGGTCGTGGAGTGAGCTTCATTCATCTTTGTAGTCCTGGTTGTCTTGGTTTTGTTGTTGTTGTTGGATTTATGTATATTTGTTTCTTTGTACGTTATACATTTTTAAGTTATACATTGTTTTGGGATTCAAGGTCGAATCCAGTTTAGTGGAGGAGAATTGTAACATCTGTAAACCGAAGAAGTGGTGTTTTGTTTTACCTTTGGTGTCGCTGTCGGTCGACACCAGTCCGAATTGCAATTTTTGGGTCGATTTAATGGTCCGGTTTATGCTGGTTAAGTTGGAAAAAACCCTTGGGTCGCGTTATAAAAGTGTTCTAGCCGCTTTGGTGGCTCGTTTTTCGAGAAAACAAAGAAGAAAGAGGCAGAGAAAGTTTGTGGTATTCTGGGTGATTTCTGGGTGGATTTGAGGGTGTTTGGTGTTGTTCTTCATCTCTTCCTTCTTCTCAATCCTTGTCAAAGTGAATGCATAATCTTAGGCTCGCAAATAATAAGATTTGTAACAGTGGATTGTTTGATAGTTGAGTTTATATGATTTTCGTGATGTTTATGAGTTATTGGTGCTTTTGATCTGTTGGATTGAGATAATTTTCGTGTTTGTGTGTTTTTGTGTTGGAAATCGAGTTGGGCATCGATCTCCAGGATCGATGTCGATGGATACAAATCTTGTGTCGGTCGACATCGACCAAGCGAGTGTCGAACGATACAAAGCATGTGTCGGTCGATACTGGCCGGTTAAGTCTGGTTATATGGCAATTTGAGTTAATCTGGTTTAATCGGTTTAACTCAAATTAATTGGTTTAATTTGTAATTAATTATTAATTGGTGAAATTAATTAATTAATTGGGTTAAAAATAATTGTGGAAATTATTTTAAGTGTTAAAAATTATTATTTAATTATGCTAATTATTTAATAAATAAAAAATAATTATTTTAATAACTGTGGTAATTATTATTATTATTTAAATGTGTTTAAATTTTGTAATTGGGATTACCTGTAGGAGAGGTGATTTCCTCACTAAGTATTTCTTAAATACTTATACATCTCTTTTTCCCTAATGTGATGCAAGTAAAAAGAAAGTGTGATCGCGGAATCGGACTGAGGAGAGGATGATAGGAATTGATTGTTGTTTTATTGAGTTATTTATTTATGCAAACATGTTGGTTAGATTGTTAGTTTTATTTTATTATTTTGAAACTTGAATTTGGTTGTTTGATTTAATAATTATTATTGAATTAATTTAATTAAGTTTTTCCGCACTAGATTTAAAAAAAAAAAAAGAGTTTGGTTGTTTCACTTATAGTTTACGAACTACCATTTATTATTTATGATTTTTTAAAACAAAGTTATGCAGTTTCTAATTTGTCTTATGAATAATTATGATAAAATCTTACAAAACCTTGCACATATTTTATAATATGCTCTATCCAACGTTTATAAATCCAAAATAAGCTGAAGTGTGCAAGGTAGGAAAAATAAGCTGAAGTGTGGCCAATGAAAAGAAAAATAAGTGATGGAACATTTGTGCAGGAAGATTTCAACAGTGACAAAAGAAAAAGAAAAAAATTGAAAAGCAAATCAAATACAGTTAATGCGTAATTCATCTCTCTCCGGCCGGAATAGCTTGGAACTCAACCTTTTCACAATTATTTTATTTGATAACCAAGTGACACACGCTGGATTTGTATTGTTCTCCTTGTTAGATTGATTCGAAGATTTCAACAGTGACAAAAGAAAAGAAAAAGAAAAAAATTGAAAAGCAAATCAAATACAGTGTCACTGTGTGAATTCATGGTTCAACAGTAATGTAAGGAAATGATGTGTCAATCCGTGACATGGTGAAACAAAGCAAATACTCAAAAGACATAGAGCACGAAACAGAAAACAAAGAGACGCTGCAGCAAATTCAGATCCTAAAGGGCTGTTGAGTCAGGTCTGTCAGGTTTCCAGATTCCATCTCGATCACAGGGACATAAAGTAACTCTGGGACACTGATAGATCTCCAAAAAGTTCAGCTTTGGGAAGTAGAGTTCCTTGAGCTCTGTCCAGTCCACTTTTAGCTTTTGCAAGAACTTGAGACGTAAAACCTTAACATTACAGTTGGATGGCATTTCGGGTAGTGAGTCACTGAATTCTTTGAGGTGCCTCGAGCTTCCAAGGTGGAGCGTTTCCAGGTCATCATGTAGATTCTCAGGCTGAAGCCAATGGGGAAGTATACTATCTGCAGGAAAACGCTGCAGGTCCAATTTCTTTAAAGTAAGGGGAAGAGAAGCTTTTTCTTTGTATTTGCTTACCCAGGTTACGCTGCGTGTAATCATATTGCTTTTATTATCTTCCACATTCTTGAATTTCCGTTTTGCATCAATGTCTGACTGCTTCTTGCTTCGGCGATTTACACTTCCCCATCGAACTTTCAACTTTTGCAGCCTTACAAAGTCGCTTATAGCCTCAACCAGCTTATCTAAACCAAAATCCTTTCGGTCCACTCTGACGCTGAGCTTTCTCAGCTTTCGCAAGTTCCTTAGATGAACCAATTTACATGCGATCTCCCTCTCGTCAGCGACCACAAAGCCCTTGAGGACCTCTAGATTATCTAGCCAAGACAATCTCATTGGAATGTTCTCTAAGGCATAGCAGCCGGTCAAATCCAAGTAGACTAGATTTTTGAGGTTATCTATGTCGCTTGGAAGTTGCTCAAGGTTATAGCATCCCCGGAGGTCTAAGATGATCAGTTCAGAGAGCTTGCAAGCAGAAGAGCTAATGCTTCTAATGGTTGTAATGCCTTGAAAACTCAGAAACCTTAACTGCCTCATGGAACCCACATCTTTCATTAGTCCATAGCTATCCACTTCAATCTCGCGCTCGGTTCTCTCCCACGTACCCAGATAAAGAACCCTGAGCTCCTTCATACTTGAGAACCACTTGAATATAAAATCTGGGAACTTCTCTGAGACATTGAACACTGTTTCAATGTCTGCTGGTGCCATTTTTTTAGCTTTTGCCTCTGGCTGGCTTGACGACCCTTCCACAAGGCAGACCTTTTTCAAGTCTGATTTTTTCATGCTTGGCTTCTTCCCTTTTTGATATATGTCAAAAAGTCCTATCTCCTTTGAGATAAGAACCACTGAGGAATGCACAAAAGGAGTCATCTTATACGCACTTGGCTTCATTCTGCGCATGTCTACAACAGCTTCTATCAAGTTTGTACCCATGAAGTAGTCAAGAATTTCTTTTGCAGTAGCTTCTGCTTCTGTAACCAGCAGAATGCCCTCTCCAATCCACCAATACATCAACATTGTTCCATTAACCTCCCGATTCTCCGGGAACACAGCGAAGCTCAGCAGACAGATCTGCTGGTCAGTACTAAGCTTCTCGAATTTATCTCTTACTTCTCTAAAAAATGCATGTCTTTTGAGATCCTCTTCTGCATGGATGCTGGGAAACCAAACGATTCCTTTGCCACTGTTCACCCCATCGCCGTACTCATCATAACCTGGTAATTCTCTCTTCTTTCTCCGCCTCCCAGGCAACACCGAGCTTTCGCCGATCAAGTCCGACAACTTCTTGGAAATATCCTCTAAAGTACCCTCAATCTCACTCATAGGCAAGGTTCCACGGCTGTTTGCAAATTCAACTACCCCTGAAAGCTTATCAAGTTGCATATCTAGACCTGTCTTCACATCTACTTGAAGGCGCTTCATATGTTTTATGTTACTCTTTAGCCGACAAAGAGCATCCTGTATCTTGAATATCCGCTTCACAGGATCAGGTTGATTCCGAATCCGAGCAGGGGCGCTTTCGGATCTTTCCAGACGCACCTCGGATATTCCTTCCTCCAGGATGCCTTCATCATCAGATTCTTGATATACTACACCACGACGTTGAACTCTATATAGATCACTCAAAGTTTGGATGATCGAATGGATCACATGGCATCCATCCGTATCCCTTTTCGAATCCTCGCCACGATGCATGACTCCTCCTTACCAGTTCATGTTCACAAATAACACACAAACCCAATCTGCAAATTCTTGCCCAAACTGCCAATAAATGTTAAAAGAAATGCAGAGCCCAGAAAATGAAAATTTACGAACACATTTTATTTTCTAAATAACTAAGCTAATTTTTATACTTCGGGGTTTCCTTTAGTTTTAGGATCACATATTGCAATCTCGTCATCCAAAAAGACAATATTATCGCAGTAAAAAAAAACTATCCAGAACCATGTATTGTTGCTGAAGCTATTTTTTCTTTTCTAATTTACAAATTCTAAGCAGAGTCGCCAGCAAAATCATCCATCATACATTTCTATACAGCAAATCTATTGTAACCTTCCTAACGGTTCGCATCACATATTAAAGCGTAGTGAGATTTTATGCTTTCCTTACCGAGAAAAAGCGATCCTCCTGTAAAGTTTTGGCCGGAATCGGACGTCTGCCAGTGGGAGTCAAATATGTATAAAAGAAACGACTAGAGAGATAAAACAAAAGGCAAGTCAACTGTGGTAGATTATTAAGTTTTCCAACTAAGGAGAGATGTGTGATATACTTAAAAAAAAAAAAGTGCATCTTTGTCTTTTTACACAATTTTAATTTTACCGAATGTTATTAATTATTATTTAATATATTAAATAATTTTAAAGTAAATATTTTAAAACCCAGAAAAATTATGAAAGTTCAAACCAATTATTCAAAGACCGTTGAAAATATAAGTATTTTTACTTTTTTTGAAATTTGATATTCAGAAAATAAAAATGATTTTCGGTTCTATCAACTTTAGAATTCATAGTAGAATGACTTGTGGTTCTATCAAATCTTTCAATAACAAATCTCGTGTTTTTTTCAAATATAAATTTTAAAAGTATTTCTTTTTTAAAAATTCAGTGTTATTGAACTTGTAGTTTTAATATTCAGTGTTATTGAATTATTTTTAGTAGTGAATTTTAAAAGACTTTTTTTTTTTTTTTTATATACTTAGGTGGAGTTTCTTAGGTAAAAATATGAAAATCCAAATTCACGGTTTTAGATGAAATTCTATAATAGTTGTCAAAAAAAATGGAATTCTATAATATTTTAACTAAAATCATAACAACTTCTCTAAATCACATAAAATTGTATAAAAACTCACTACAAATCAAACTCATATAAATTATATAACAGTAGATAGTACTTGCTTGGTGTGCGGAATGAAAAATCTATAAAATAAATTAGCGAGTATAATTTTAACTTTTTGAAATGAAAGTAATTTAAATGTTTTATATGTATATTAGTAATATTTATAACAATATGATTATGTTTTCATAATTGCATATTTGTAAATTAATTATATAATCAGTCTGAATTTTGCTTATTTGAATGAAAGCAATTTAGAGACGTTTAAACGGACTAATACAATCCATTTAAACAAGTACTAGGGTTAACCCGTGCCTTGCACGGGGTAATAGTTTCTAAATTGGTATTTTTATTAAAAAATATCTATTTAATTATTTCAAAATTTTATGCGACGATATATTGGTTTGATTATGTCTTCGTTTATAGTGTTGAAATTAAGCATTTTAAACCGTTTTTAAAAAAAGTAAGCAAATTAAAGCCTTGACCTCAATCATATATTAAATATGATAGATAGATACATAAAACTCAAATGACTATACTATAATAAAATATATTTGTAAATGT
>OVBJ01002031.1:0-21361 GCA_900406535.1 Noccaea bulbosa
CCCCATCTCCTGTCACCTCCGTCTCCGTTGGATTTGACAGTTCCGCCATTTTTGTGACCTTCGACAGTTTTTCTGTCGTATTCGTCGGTTCCGGTACCGCCGTTTCTGTCGGGTTCGAAGGTTTCTCCGCCGCTTATCTCGGGTTTGATGGTTCCGCCACTTCTCTCGGCTTTGGCGGTTCCATCGTTTCTTTGTTGCTTCTCAACACCACCATTTCTGGATTCAATTGGAAGCTTCACTCGATTCGCTTCACTCTAGTTCTTCACTTCCCGTTACAAGATTCTTCGATTTCGCTTTGGATTTACTTCCCGTTACAAGATTTTTCGATTTCGCTTTGGATTTATTCCTCCTTTCACTCACTGCTCAATTTCAAATTTTTACTTGAAGAAAAAAAAAAAAAAAATGGTGAAATTAGGAATTTGAAGATTAATATCTAGTGTGATCGGGTCGGGTTTGCGGTTATCGGGTATAACCCTGGTTGGATTAGTAAATACTTCAATTTTGCTTTGGTTCAACTGTGTTTTACTTGTTTTTCGATTTAAAAATAATTAGAAAAGAAATTTATTTTCTTTTTGTAGCATATGAGCGACCGGTTCGCCAATTTGTGGTATCTGAGCAATTCTTGGGGATCTAACTTGAAGTCGGTTTGACATAACCATATATGGTCCATATCCGGTTTTGTCTGGAGCTGGAGAAAAGTAGTGTTGACGAATTACAATCCAAATTTATTCTAATCATTTGGTTCAGTTTTGGTTTCACTACAAATTTTTAAAAGACGGTCAACTAATGTTGACAAAACAAACTAAATCTAATCTCTATCATAGGTTTTTTAAAATGCTACGTTTCTTAGAAACAATATAAACTAGGGTTGGACCTGCACCTTGTACGGAGTGATATTTTACTCTAATGTTTTTTAGCTTAAAAAAGTAAATTTACATAACTCAAAATCTTATGCGACATATTAATTTGATGATTTGGTTCTTGTCTTCGTTTTACAATGTGTAAATTAAACATTTTAAATATTTGTTTAAAAAAAAAAAAAAAGCAAAATTACATATGATAAAATTGAGTGAAAGACATAAAAATCAAATGACTAAAGTATAATAAGATAGTTAAAATAACAAATCAAATGATTAAATTTAAACTGTTATTGTTTTAAAAATTGGTAAGATTGTATGTATTGTTTTTAATAGTTACGGTTAAATACGCTATGATATTTTTTTATCTGAAAATAAAAGAAATATTATGCAAATTAAATTCAAATTTGCTAATATTATATATGTTATGTTCAATATGTACTAAATAAAATCATTGCTCAAAAACACTATAATTTATGGATGGTTTTTTTTTGTCAACTATTTATAGTTGATTTATAGGGCAATTTATAATTAATGTGGATAAATAATAAATATTTGAATATACTCATAATTAAAAAAGTTCATATATGATGTTATATTTATTGGTGACATCATCATATAATTGGAAAATCTCAAATACAAATTTAAATATTAATTTTGAGAACAGTAAAATAAATTTATAATTTTGTATGAAATTATTAATTGAAAAAAACATGTATATATAAATCTTCTATGTTTATTAAATTTTATATTGTTTTCAATTATTTAAAATAACATATACTTCAATAGAAATCTATAACTTTTAAAACTTTTGATCAAATAAAAATATTACAATATTTTTAAATTGCGATCAAATTATAATATAATATCTTAATATTTTAATATTTGAATTTATGATTAAGTTGAACTTTTATAATATTCAACTTTTTGATTAAATATATTTTAAATATTTTAACTTTTTAACCAAGTTTCATATATTTTAGTATCTTAATATAAATATTTTCAACTTTTTCACAGTAAAATATTTATATTAATATAATTTTTATTTGGTTTAATTATATAGTTTTATTAAAAAATTATATTAAATCAAATATACTAATAAATTTGGATGCTTATCAAATTAAGCTTCCAAATCTTATTATTTCTTATCATTTTAGTTCTTTTTATAATAGTGTTATGAACTATATCATACATCTTCATTTCCAATATGGGACTTTGATGATATACTTGTTTTTTCATCATTTCAGTAATTGGTATCTGTTTTTAAAAATTCAAATTATAATTTGTGTTAAAAATGTACATTTTCTTAATATATGAGGTAATGTAATGTGATAATTTATCTATTTTTATAAAATTTAATCCAACCAATAAATGAGAGAAAAAATGTTGTATTTAAGAAAATAATTAATTTGATATATTTGATAAGATATGGAAAAAATGATAATATCTTTATAATTAAATGCTAAAATATGTATAAATCATTGATATAAATTATTCTCTAACCAAACTAATGCAATGGCATATAATGTAATTAATCTAGTAATTTTTGTCTTAATTAATATTTGACTTGAAAGTGAACCATGTGATGACACATCAGCATGACACTCTTGTTAATAACACATCAACTAAATGTTAGTTTTAAAAAATGATTCTCTTTTAATATATTAGGGATTTGACACCAAAAATACAAGGAATAGACAACGATCAAATGACCAAAAAAAAGATTGGATTTGAACCCACCAAAGAGTATAAGGGTAACACAAAAACAAATGAAATGTGAGGCACCGACAACTCTACAACTCTTTTTTCATTTTCAAACCCGACACTTCCGCTTTTGCTTCCTCTATATTGAAAAAACAATACCATTTTCTTACGAGATATATAAGACATAAATATATGGAAGCTTTTTATTTTGTGGGATATGAGAAAGTCCATTTCTGAAACATGTAAACGAACAAGTAATGCATGTGAACTATATTTTACCATGTAATTGGGTGCCAAGAGATTAGTTAAAGAAAATAATATTTAATAGACGTATAAACCAAAAAGATGAATGAATTCCTGAACACAGCATGATGAATTTTCAGTAATTATTATGTCAACAAGTAGAGAAAAAAAAGGAAAGATGATGACACCACTTGATTGGGGATGAAAAATGACTTATGTGCCAATGGATTTTTAAAACCATAGACCAACAGCAGTTAGAATTCGTTATATTGCACAAACGTGAAGGCTGGTTAATTTAAGATATGTAAACAATCCTCTCAAAACGATGGCGGCTCTACAGAAATACATTTACATTTAATTGGCGAACTTGTCAATAATGAGTGACAACGTAACAAGTTAAAACCAACTAGAAACCATACTATGGATGCGAGGATAATGGTTTTGAGACGACACGTGTAGATGGGATCACATCCGAATATTGCCCCAAGTTTCTTAAGATCACACTTATTAAATTTAAATTACCCATATTCCTTTCAATTCATTACCTTGGTCCTTGGGGGTCCCAACTGTTCACTGATTTAAGAGTTTGAAGCATAATACAGGCTAAGAGTCAATCTAGAATCGTAGTTTAGACTTTAGAGTCATTATACTCATTGATACATTGTTCGTTCAGTATCGACCATGAGTTAATTTGACTACGTAAGTTTTTTTTGTTTTTTTTTAAGTATCGACATTCAAAAACTACTAGATTATATATAGATTTTGGTTGTACATTCTTCTGCTTTTAAAAAAATAAAAAAATAATGTCATCCACAAGTCTCAACAGTCTCAAACGTTTACCCAAATCTGTATGTAGTGGTCCGACAAATTTTCAACAAATATCAAAAAGTCTCAATGACAAATTCGAGTAGCCAGATAAAATATTTTTTATATATAATTTTAACCATAACCGGTGGTAGAGGTCGTCATCTATTTTCTTGCCTAGCCAATTACCCTCTCTCTCTCTCATAAATAACACACATCACTCATCATCACTACTCTTCACAAAAGATATTACAGAGTGAGAGAGACATTCTGTTTCATCTTCAAGATTCCACTGGACATGGCGAAGTTACGAGAAGCGGTTTCATCGATCTTCTTCCTCTTTCTGGCCCTCTCTCTATGTTCTGCCAACAAAGAAGAGGCATTTTCTTCTACAGGGTATGTTGAAATGGAGTGCTTGAGCGTCCCGCCGTTGGAGTTCGCCGGAGCGGCCAAAATCGCCGTCGACGCGATCAGAAAAGCCGGAGCTTTAGTGTCGAAGTTCGACAAGAAAGTTGGGAACTCACGAGTGGGTAATGCGATTCTTGATTGCGTTGATCTTCTTGATTCTGCCTCCGAAGAGCTTTCTTGGATCATCTCTGCCTCTCAGAACCCCAATGGTATTAATTCTAACACTTACTTATATTAGTTCCTGTTGTCAAAAAAAAAAAAAAATTACATTTGTTCCTTCTTTTTCTTTTTCCACGCAAAATCCTCTTTCAAAATATTAAATCTCTCAGTTAGTCCAAAAGACTAGTGGTAATTTATTAATATGAAGGAATACACAATTTCAACAAGATTACAAACTTTAATACAATAAAACAAACACACCAAGTAAATTTTTAGTTCACGTGATCTTGCAAATGATATGGTTTTTATGGCTAGAATACCTATAATTCTATATAAAACACATTTTTAGGTTAATTGCCATCGATTTAATACTCGTGTTATTAATGGAACACTAATGTATCAAATAATTTAATCGTGTGCGTACCATTATGTACACCGAATTTATCAGACGCTGGACCGCATTTGACAAAACAAAAAGAAAAGAAATTAAAAAAAAACTTGGACCGCAAAAGCACGATTTGGAGGAAAAAACGATAATTAGCATTTCCTTCTTTTTGTTATTATATTTTCCTTAGTCTCTGCGAGAAACGAAAAAGAAAAACATCAACTAGTAATTAGTAACCGACGGAAAAGAACATTATAGAAGTCCGTCCATTGTATTAAGCATCACTTGACACGACCGATCTATTTTTTTCTTTAGGCATTTTTAAATTGATAATTTTCGCACTTTTTTCTGCTGAATCGGATTCTAAGAACTTTTTGCTTAAAAGAAGAAAGTGATTTGGTCCCCTTATCTATATCGTCGGTGATTAATCTTCGACGTGGGAATATAATATTTTGCTGGAAAGAAAAATTGCATTTATGTGGATCTTGGATAACATATGAATATAGCAACGCCGGTAATTAATTACATTGTCGATTTTTAAATAGTATAGTTTGTGGCGCCAACTCACATGATATGTTTCCAATTAATTGCAATTTCGGGAGAAGAAAAATACTACACATATTAAAATTAGCTTAACAAAAAAATCATATTAAAAATCAAATTCTTGAGTAAGATTTCGTTAGCAGGGACATGAAGATGATGGAAATATCCGCTAATTAATTAAAGTGATAAGACAGAAATCCATCAACCATTAACGTATTTTTATTCTTTAAGATTGTTTTTTTTTTATAACAGTTTTATTCTATACGATTATCTTATTAAATGCAACATATATAATGTCACTGTCAGGTAAAGACAATAGTACAGGAGACGTGGCTTCGGATCTAAAGACATGGATAAGCGCCGCCCTTTCTAACCAGGACACGTGCCTCGATGGATTCGAGGGAACTAGTGGAATTATCCAAAAAGTCGTGGCCGGTGGTCTTAGCCAGGTCGGTAAAACCGTCCGAAATCTACTAACCATGGTTCACTCTTCCTCTAAGCCCAAACCCAAGCCCATTAAAGCACACACGACGACCTTTGCTCATGGTGGCTTCAGCAAGTTTCCCTCATGGGTTAGACCCGGTGATCGGAAGTTACTGCAAACTGATGGCTTACCAACGGTGGCTGATGCGGTCGTAGCCGCAGACGGGACCGGGAATTTCACGACGATAGGTGAGGCGGTGTTGGCCGCACCGGACTACGGTACGAAAAAATATGTGATACATGTGAAAAGAGGTGTATATGTGGAGAATGTGGAGATTAAGAAAAAGAAATGGAACATTATGATGGTTGGTGATGGCATTGACGCCACCGTGATCACCGGTAACCGGAGCTTCGTCGACGGGTGGACTACTTTCCGATCTGCTACTTTTGGTTAGTAACAATTTAAATTTATACATTTCATTTCACCTAACTTAAGTATACTGTATATGGTTGAATCATATTTTCTAGTTTTTTTTTTTTTATATCTTATTATAATTTTTATTTTAATATAACGAAGATTTTGAATTGTTTATAAAAAACACTTGGCAGCTGTGAGCGGAAGAGGATTTATGGCACGAGACATAACATTTCAAAACACAGCGGGACCGGAGAAACACCAGGCGGTCGCAATCCGGTCAGACTCGGATCTCGGGGTTTTCTATCGGTGCGCGATGAGAGGTTACCAAGACACTCTCTACGCGCACACGATGCGTCAATTCTTTAGAGAATGCATCATAACAGGCACCGTAGACTTCATATTCGGAGACGCAACAGCCGTATTTCAAGACTGCCAAATCAAAGCCAAACAAGGCTTACCAAGTCAAAAGAACAGCATCACAGCTCAAGGACGTAAAGATCCAAACCAGCCGAGTGGGTTCACGATCCAATTCAGCAACATAACAGCTGATACCGATCTACTTCCTAACCTAAATACCACTGCTACTTACTTGGGCCGGCCGTGGAAACTGTATTCAAGAACAGTGTTCATGGAAAACTACATTAGTGATGTACTTAAGCCCGAAGGATGGCTCGAATGGAATGGGAATTTTGCGTTGGACACGCTGTATTATGGTGAATATATGAACAGTGGACCAGGGGCTAGTCTTGACCGTCGTGTCAAGTGGCCAGGATACCATGTTTTGAATACTTCGACGGAGGCTGTTAATTTTACGGTGGCTCAATTCATACAAGGAAACTTGTGGTTGCCGGCAACTGGTATTAGATACATTGCTGGTCTAACTTCGTAAATTGACCATGCTTGATCGTATGGTTTTTATATTATTTTTACATATATCATTTCTACTTTATTTACACGATATTTTATTTTTCTATTTTGTATATGGTTTTGGTGGGAATTGATCATATTATGTGAGTGAGTTTAATAGTATGTACTATTTAGTGAGGAGTTATTTACTAATAAAATTAAAGCTTGGTTAAAAAAAAAAAAAAAAGCTAAAAAGTAAAAAGTAAAAAAGTGCTCAATACTTTAATGATGTAACAAATAATTGAACAAATAAAGGTAAGTGTTGTGTACATATTATTTGTATAGATTTTTATTATTGGTTACATACTTAAATTTTTTTTTTTTTATAATAATATAGTTTTAATATTTTATCATTATATAATATATTTATATTATTAATTTATTGTTTAATCATTATTTTACTGATAAGTCAACCAGTTTATAAGTAGGCCTGGGCAAATTATCCGCTTCGATTCGATCCGTTATCCGTTTCGATTAGATCCAAAAAATCCGGATAACCGTAACAATACAAATCAAAGCAAATACTAAAATTCAGTATCCGTTGAAAACGGAGCAAATAGCAAATATTATTTTTGAAAAACCGAATATCCGATCCGATCCGTATATATTATAATAACTATATATATATATACAGGCCCGACTCAATAATTTGAAGAGCCTTAGGCAAAATAGAAAATATGGGCCTTTTTATAAAATAAATTTTGTTTTTTAAATATAAAATATATGAATAAAATAAAATATGAGCTTTTTCTCATTTATTTTCGAAAATTATAGGCCTTTTTATGAAAATTATGGGCCTTTTGTGAAAATTATGGGCATTTTGTGAAAATTATGAGTTTTTTTGTGTGTTTTGTATTTTGTAAAAAAAAAAAAAAAAAAAAANAGAAGTTGTTCTTTTTGTCTTTAGAAACATACAAATCAACAAAAATATTGTTTTCACAAATATAATCCACTCATTTATGCAGTAAAAGGGTTTAATAATGTAGCAGTAGCTTACTTAATTACTTTAAAACTAGGAATATTGTGACTAAATAAATAAAATTAACAAATAATATGTTTAAAACTTTAAAATTATTTTTGCATTATGGTTTAATGTTATCGATGATGTGTTTAGTGGTACCGTTGTGATCAATTAATTTACGTTTTTATAACTTATTTTAAAGGCATATTATAATTTATGAAACAATAATATATTTAGGAATTTTTCTATCTAATTTTCAATTATTTATAATTAATATTTGTTTTTAGTTTTTTTTTTTTAAATATTTTACGGATCGGATTGGATATCCGCGGATATTTTAATTTTTTACAGATATCCAGATTTCCGGATATCCGAAAATTTTCGGATCGAATTGGATCGGAAAATTAACTATCCGGATCATACGGAGCGGATCACGGATCACGGATATTTTCCGGATATCCGCTACGTGCCCAGGCAAGTGTCGGCAAATATATTCATTTCGAACTGATATATCAGTTATACAAACCGCTCTTAATTGCAATGACTCATTTTATTAAATTCCGGTAACTGGTATCCGTGTGACTAAACCAGTCAGACCACTGGAGTTTGAATCCGAATCTTTACCACTGGAGTTTGAATCTGTGGAGATTTTTGATACGAAACTAAAAAATGTTAACACTTCTTATATAATAAATCTTTGGTTGTTATGGCCTGATCTGGACATGTAAAACGATGATGAAACTTCCAAACTACGAACTGGAGGGAAAAGATAAACATAGGAACGAATTTGGAAAACAAAACAACAAGAAAAAGAGACAAAAACTTGTGAAAGTCTTTTAGAGCACGATAGTACATCACATGATGTTCTTTGGTTTTTCTTGCTCTTGACTGAAACAAGAGTTGAATCGAAAAGCTTTAAATTAACGAAGAATTAATTTTGAGTTGTTAGTAGATTAAATTAATTCGTTTTTCTCTCTCTCTTTTTGATTCGTAGTTAGATTTCTCACTTTTCCTTAAACAATTTTGCTTTGATTTTGGGGTTCACGATGGGGAAACACAAATAACTATAGCTCTTAAAAAAAAAACCGAATTTCTTTATTGTTCTTCAGATTATTCTAATTTTTATCTGTGTTGTTTGTGATCTTACACACTATATCAGGTTGCTTCCTTTTTGACGGTCAAATAAAGAATTTTCTTTTGGGGATTTCATTTAGGTTTTTCCTTTTTCCAATAAAATCAATCTCTGCCTCGCCGTCTTCGTTTCTGGGTCTCGTCGATTTCTCTCTTTTTCTTCCTCCACGAGTTAGAAATTAGGGTTTTTTAGGGTTTCGTACCTCGTTGGGCTTAAATTCGATTGATTGCTTCCTCTTGAGTTTCACAGAGATTGAAGTTTGGTAATGCTTTGAATGATGTTTCATGGTCAAGGGTTTTCGAGAAACCGTTGTAATGGTGTGGCAGTTGTTTGTGGAGACCAGAAGGCTCAACAAGCTCATCAACTCAAATACCCTTTCCCGGATCTCTCTTCTTCAGGGCGACTCAAAGTAAACATGTTCAAACCCTTTCCTTTAAATCTCTTTTGAGAATCATAAACAATTTGTTAGATTGTCTGTTGAAATTGAGAAACCTTTTAGTAAGCTTGAATTTATATGGTGTATGCTTTGTCATGTTGTAGTTTCAGGTACTGAATAATCCGACTACTGAGGAGTTCCAGGTTGCTATTAACTCCTCCGCACCGGATATAGTGTACTTGCAAGGGGAGCAGAGTGGAGATAGTGATGAAGTTGGCCCTTTAGTGTTGGGATATGCTGATTATTCTACTCCTGATGCCTTGCTTACTCTGTTTGGCTCCACATTACCGACAACGGTGGGTGCCATTCTTCGTTTTACCAGTTGTAGCTAGGTTGATGCTGCTAAGTTTTTTGTTTTATATACTTGTTAAGTCTCTTGAAGATGCGTCCTCTGCCTGAATCTTAGCGAGACATTCACCATTTGTTTCATATTGCTGTCTCAGGTTTATCTTGAGCTCCCAAATGGTGAAGAATTAGCTCAAGCACTCTACTCTAAGGTACACCATTCTCCTTTCAAATTTAGTACGTTTTTCTTGTTTTACCTCTTTGTTGTTATCCACTTCACGTATGGTTATGTTAAGAGTCATGGAAAGGAACATTTGAAATGTAAAGGCCCTTCTGAGTGACAATTTTTCCTTACTGTCACCTAATTGCTGGTTATCGCACTGATTATAAATTACTAGTCCTTTGAATCATTATGTCCATTAATGTTTTGCTTTTTGCAGGGTGTTCAATATGTTATTTATTGGAAAAATGTGTTCTCCAAGTATGTAGCTTGCCATTTCCGTCACGCTCTGTTTTCAATCATACAGAGGTAATTGTTTACTCAAAGCGTCTGAATTTGCAGCAAGCCTTAGTTTTGGTCTACAAAATTTAGCTGTCAGTGACATGTTCTTTGGCAATGCAGTTCGTGCAGCGACACATGGGATGCGTTCCAAGTTGCAGAAGCATCTTTCCGACTCTACTGTACGAGTAACAATGATGTCCTTCCTTCCAACAACGACCGTAAAATAAATTATGAGATGGGACCCTGCTTGCTTGGAGACCCTCCGAAGATTGATGTGGTTTCACCGGGAGCCGATGAACTAGAAGAGGAAAATTCATTAGAGAGCCTCCCATCAATAAAGATATATGATGAAGATGTAACCGTGAGGTTTCTTTTGTGTGGACCACCGTGCACAGAGGTGGGTGTTGTTATGATGCTTGCTTGTCTGAGCAAATGTTAGTACTTCTTTATGCTATCATCAGTCCCAAGGCTCTCTTTTTGGTATTTCAGGATACATTTTTACTGGGATCTTTGGTGGATGGACTCAATGCGCTCTTGAGAATAGAAGTGAGTGTAGCTCGTTGGTTTATAGCTCTTATTAGCCTTCATTAGTTGACAGAATAATTTGTGTGCATGTCTTCAGTTCTTTCAAAATATAACTTTACTATTTCATTGTTCCAGATGCGTGGAAGTAAGCTCCATAACCGTTCTAGGTATGTGTTTTATATGGCCAAATAACTCTATGGATTTGTGCCTATGGAGTTAGTTTTAAGACTTGTTTTGTTACTTTTGATATTCTTGCTGATTCGGAATTAAAACTGCAGTGCTCCAGCACCTCCACTTCAAGCAGGAACATTTGCTCGTGGTGTAGTGACCATGCGTTGTGATATCTCAACCTGTTCTTCAGCACATATATCAATGCTGGTGTCTGGAAATGCGCAGACCTGTTTCAGTGACCAGGCAAGGGATTTTTTTTCTTCTTTTAAACTGGGATCTTCTCTTCATACATGTGCAATGGGATTTATTATTTCTCTCCTTTGTTAATCTTAGCTTTTGGAAAATCACATAAAACATGAGGTGGTTGAGAAGATCCAACTAGTCCATTCGGTGGTGAACTCGGAGGAAGCAAAGCGGAGTTTCTCTGAGCCTCGGAGGTCTGCCTCTATAGCTTGTGGGGCAAGTGTGTGTGAAGTTTCAATGCAAGTCCCAACATGGGCTCTGCAGGTTAACGATTTCTTTCTTTGCTCGGCTTAGATACAGATAGTAATCTCTCGTTCAATTATTTATCTGTTGCCAAGTTTCTCAACAATTTTGCCAGTCAGATGAGTCACAAGAGTTTCAGATGAAAAAGTTAGTCTTGCCGATGCAACGGAGATTAATGAAAGCTTGTTAAATTTCTCAGCTTTTGCTCTCTAAATATGTAGAGTGATAACATCTAGATAGCCATGTGATCCACATTCTCTGCGGTTTCATGCGTTTTTTCTCTTGGTAATGGTTAGCTAAGAAGATGTTAGTTTTTGGTTTTCGGCAGGTCTTAAGACAGCTTGCGCCTGATGTATCATACCGCAGTTTGGTTGTCCTTGGAGTAGCCAGCATTCAGGGGTTGTCTGTGGCTTCCTTTGAAAAAGACGATGCAGAACGTTTACTTTTCTTCTGCGGACAGCAGATGAATGATACTTCAAATCATGACGCTCAAGTTTCAAAAATTCCTCAATGGTTAACTCCTCCCTTGCCAACCAGAAAAAGATCAGAGCCATGCAGAGAAAGTAAGGTACTGTTTAGGATGACGCAGGTTGAAACTTCCTCTATACACAATGTTAATTTGGAAGCATTCTTCTGCCAAATGTTCAATTTAATTTTCTTTTGTATGTATAGTGTAGGTATAAGTTGTATATTACTGATTTGCATCATATGAAAAACAATATTTACATGCAGGAAATGGAAAACGGAGGCCCTACATCAAGGAAAATAAATGTGGCTGCTCTGAGACCAATACCGCACACCCGTCGACATAAGATGATACCGTTCTCTGGTTACTCTGAGATAGGAAGATATGATGGTGACCACACCAAAGGAAGCTTGCCTATGCCTCCAAAGCATGGTGCATCAGGCGGCACTCCTGTGGCTCACCGCAAAGCTTTCTCCGGTTCATACCAGAGGAAACAAATCATCTCGCTAAACCCTCTGCCTCTCAAGAAACACGACTGTGGAAGAGCGCATATTCAGATTTGCTCAGAGGTTTTTGGCATTCTTTTTCTTGTGTTGAATAGTTTTAAACTGAAAAACCAACCTGCTTTTGGGGGCTTAATACGGATGCTGTCACTTATGTAGGAGGAATTCCTGAGGGATGTGATGCAGTTTCTGATAATTCGAGGACATAGCCGGCTTGTCCCTCCAGGGGGATTAGCAGAGTTTCCTGATGCTGTTCTCAACTCAAAACGGCTTGATCTTTTCAACTTGTACAGAGAGGTAGGTGAAGCAATGATTTGATTTTGATTCTCAGCTCAGCCAGTACAATTGTAGATTTGGCGAGGTAACGAGGGTTTTTATCCACAGGTTGTGTCGCGAGGAGGGTTCCACGTTGGGAATGGGATTAACTGGAAAGGACAAGTTTTCTCAAAGATGCGGAACCACACCCTCACAAACAGAATGACTGTAAGTAAATTGATTGATTCCCCTAATTCTCACCACTTGTTTATTCTTGAAAATATTGAGCCTCGTCTTAAAGATTAAAGATTAACCAAAGGTTGTTATGGCAGGGAGTAGGCAATACGCTGAAAAGGCACTATGAGACGTATCTACTCGAGTATGAGTATGCTCACGATGATGTAGATGGAGAGTGTTGCTTGATTTGTCGCAGGTACGTTAAGAGCCTCTCTAATTCTCTATGGGATAAGAAGGATACATGTTAATAACGCATTGTTTCTTGCTTTGGTTGATACAGTAGCACTGCGGGTGACTGGGTGAACTGTGGATCGTGCGGAGAGTGGGCTCATTTCGGATGCGACAGAAGGCCCGGCCTCGGCGCCTTCAAGGACTATGCGAAAACTGATGGGTTGGAATATGTGTGCCCAAACTGTAGCGTCTCTAATTACAAGAAGAAGTCTCAGAAGACCTCCAATGGCGGCGGCTTGCTTGTCCCTTAGCTCTTCGCGTTTTCTTCTTTTGTTTGTACTTTTGATTTTGAAAAACCAAATGATTGATTCCTCTGCTATCTCACGAGTCTTTCTTATTTCATTCTCTTTATTATGAAACTCTTTCAAGTCTTAAACTCAGTTAACAATCAGGACTTGAAACTGAGAATGATTAAATATGAACGTCGCGGTACAAATTCTAAAACGTTATCAATAAAGCAAATATATGATGGTTCTAAAGAGAAACAAAGGGTATGTGTATGTACATGTACAATTGTCATAAGAGAAAACACGTCTATATACACAAGAGTAGCTTTGTAATGTGAATGGATGGAGATTACGGTCGTAAACCTGCGTAGAGGTCCTTAAGCGCAGTGTACAATGGTTCAGCCGCTTTCGGTTGATCCACCATCCCGAGTAGAATGTCCGACGTGGTCAGGTACGGATCGCCATAGAACCTTACATTCATGTCCCTTCTCGTCGTCACCACATTCCCTTCTAGAGATACTCCCACAAATGCACCTGTCACAGCACAACTTCTCTCAGCTTCTCTACGTTTACAGGCGAGAAAAAAGCAACCATACTATAAAGCTGAGATGGGAGTACAACCTTTGGATCGGCTGTAAGTATAGCAGACGCCAGAGCCTCGGTCACCAGCTCGAAGGTCGGCCTCCAACACTCTCCCTATAGGTCCTGCTGCTGCGCTGCATCCCGCGCCTAGAGAGAAGTGCATTCTGCTGCAGAAAGTCTTCACCGCTTTCAAATCGTGCATCACTATTATGAAGTCCATCAACTCACCTCCAATCTAACAAAAGAGCACAACGATTCTCAATGCTGATATTGCTGTTACGCTTCGAATGTATCCAACGAAGAAACAGAGATGCATGTTTACCTGAGCACCCCATCCTAGACCTACAGAAAGTATCGCCGACGGAGCAGACCATGACCCGTCTGATCTCCGAGATATTACCAGACCAGTCCCGAGTTTGTATGACAGCAAAGCACCGGCTTTAGCAACAGTTAGGATAGCCAAACCTTTAGCTCGACTAAGAACTGCATGTGGTATGGATTTCTCAGGGTCTAACCTCGCTACCTGTGTATTTTCAACAAACATTAGATACTCGAAACTTCTCTACTCGAACATTTTTGTCTAAAAAAGTGGATGAAAAACAAACCTGGCAGTAACCACGCAACGTGTTAGACGCCTTGTATATCTCATCTTCCATAGAGAGACCAACGGGGAGATTCAGCCACCCTCTAGCACACGTCCAGTCCACAACATCATGCTTTGCGACTTGCACGGCGTTACTAATGGAGTTGATGAGAACACCTTGCAAAGGATCAAGCCTCTCGTAACAGGAATCGCAAACCCTCTGAGGGTTCCTTTCCCTGAATCTACTGGGCATCAAGCACCTCCCTTTCGAGCAGTTCCTGCAGAATATCCCTCCGCAGAACCGACAGTGGTGCCTGCCGCAAGTGATTGCGGTGAAAGGAGAAGAGCACTGCATACAGGTCGTAGTCGAACTGTCCGGTAGCCACTGCGGAGGTTCGGCTTCGAGCAAGTCCTTGTAAACACTGTAGTTGATCCCGGTGGGTTCAAGAAGAGGCGGCGCGCTCGGAATGTAAACAGATGAGTGAAGGTAAGTGTCTCCGTTCTTGCTAGAGCCAAGAAAGGAGACATTCGAAGAAGGGAGATTTGTCGAATCTGACGAAACGCTAGGGTCCTTGTTCCGCCCGGTAACAATGGCGATCAAGCCGGTTAACACGTTTTTCAGGTTAACTTCAGGAGCAGCTCCGTTTCTTCCTTGAGTGGGCTTAGTGGAGAGCTCGTCAGCTGAATCATATCCATCGTCAACGTAATCTCCAGAGTCGATGATCGGATACTCGGGCTCTTTTTTCGTGGGGATTGATTGAAAAGACCATTTAGGTGAATCTCCATGTTCATCATCATCATCATCATCGTCATCCTCATCCTCATACTTGAATTTGATATTTTTCTCCTCCAAATACGAAGAAACTTTTGCCATGCTTAACACAACACAGGCCAAAACTACTAAAAAATTGAAAATCTGCAAAAGATGCAAAAACAGTCTCTGAATCAAAAATAAACTCAATTTTGTTCTTCTACAGACCTAGATAGATAATCAATAAAAATCAGTTTCCTAGAAACTCCATAGCTCTTGAAACCGAATAACGCAGCAGCCCTAGGCTTTGATTTCGATTCTAATGTTTATCGGTTTATCCAAATCGCTGAGCGAATAAGACAACCTCACCAGAATCTTTCCAACTTTACCAAAATCAAAAGATGAATTTCGTGAATCGAGGAACAAACCTGTGCTTTGAACGCGAAGAAACAAATCAATTGAAGAAGCAAAGCACACGGCGCCTTGATTTTCTGGGGAATATATATCCTTATTAATATTTGGGAAGATTGTATTTTGGTTTTTCTACGGTAAGCCAGTATATTATAATTATTTTATTATACACTGTATAATGTACACGTATAGACCAAAAAGAAAAAACTATACTTCGCAGTTCGCAGACCCAAAAAAAAAAACAAAATTACTTCGTATATTGTTGGGCTTAAGAGGCCTTCCGTTGTCTGGGTATAAAATGAAAGCCCCGAAAAGTTGTGGGCATTATATATATACTGTAGGAGTGTACTATTTGTTTTTCTTTTTATTTGCTGTGGAACTTTCACATTTTTTTTTTACACAAGTTTTAAGAAATCTTGGACAAACATGAAAAATAAACGATTCCAAAAACAGTTTGTCACCTTCAAAAATCACTTGACTGTAATCTGAGGATCAAATTGACTGCATTAATTGCCTATATAATGGTTGAACATTCCGCCTTCTTAGGAGAATGTCTTCCTTAGAATTAAGATAAAAAAAAAAAAAAAAAAAAACCCAAAAAANTGCTGGTTCTGGTTTTACTTTGCCATCCCCTCTAAGAAAAATCGTTCCGACACCTTTAGTTACAGTTGTATTTACAAAAGTAAAAGAAAAACAATATGTTCATAGGTTAATTCAAGGCTTCACATTTTTCGAAGGTTAACCAACCTTGCCTGAAGGTCACTATCTATTCCTCCGCCGTCCTCAGCTCCGGCCGGCGGCCGCCACAGCTTTCACCACCTTGTTCTTCGTCGCCGGCGTTGCCACCGAACCAGATGGAGCATTCACCAGCTGAAACACCGGTCCAATCAATTTAAGCATATCGATCATAGGTGGAAATGAACTCATAAGGATGTAATGAATGTAAATTACCTCTTGGTTGATGTCGATGCCGATATCGTCAAGGACTTGGCTAACAAGATCTTCAGTCTCTTCCTCTTCCTCATCACCTTCCAAAGCATCGTCAATAGCATCTCCCATGACCTCAGAGACCATCTCCATCTTCTCGTTCTGTCTCTCGAATTCTTGCATGATTTTCTGCAGAGACGGCAGGTTCATCTATCTGCCTGTTCATTTGCCCCGTTGCTTTCGTCACACCTTTCATCGCCTCACCCATTGCTTGCGTTGATCTCAGAGTCTGATCATAAACAAAGTATAGATTGGAAGTGGAACTTCCACAGTAACCAAACCAAAGTATAGATCCTGAGAGAGACACCTTGGAGTTGGGATTTAAGCTTTGTAAAACTTATCAATCTGGTGACGCGTTCTGATTAGGTCATTTGCCATCACTTTCACAGCTCCCTGTGTTACGAGTTTAATTAAGTAATCACATACGGTACTAGTAATGAAGAGACAAGAAGAAGCTGAAACACAAACCATTTGGCCTTGCTTTGCAGTCTTTTTAATCTCAGCGATGAGTTTCTTTTCTTGTGTTTGAAGCATCCTCTTGTTTTCCCGCACAAGTTCTGGAAACCAAACCAAATTAAATCCCCTTATGAATTCAAACTACGTATATGACACTCATATATCCAATTCAAACAACAAAAGCAGATTAGTCATTTAACCCAATTTCACAAATTCTGATCCCTGTTGCGATAATCGAATTCGAGAAAGTGTTTTGATGCAGTACGAGTAAAATTTAACAAACAAATCAGAATTTTCGCAGCTGTAACTTCCAGAGGAATTTGAGTCGATGAAGAGAAGAGAGAAGAGAGAGACAAGGACAGGAACCTGCAGGCGTTTTTCGCTTTCCGAAGATGGAATCCATCATGATTTAAAGAGATATCTCTAAACTTTGCAGAAGAATTTTGAAGAAAGTAAGCTGGATTTGAATTAACAAAACCTTTGATCGGACTAGGAAAAATAGGAGCGAACAAGGTGAAGAAAACGCGGATTCTTTTTTCTTCATCTTCTGCTAAATGTCTTATATATCAAGTATAGTAACAATCTTTCTCAAAATTAACTTTCTTTCACTTATTATTATTTTTTTTTTTTTTGTGTGTGCAAAATCGCATTTTAAAACTAATAATTAATGGAGTTATTTCGCATTTTATCACCTTTTTAATTATCTTCTAAGAAAACATTAGGTTGTTATTAACACCCCTAAAAGTCATGACTAAACTTTTCTTTCCAAACGATCCTAGGTTAACCCAATTATAATGTTAAACTGATTAGTCATTTTCAAAAGAATAACTACGAATTTTGGAATATTGTTAAAAGAAAATATTTCTAAGAAAAAATTACCACCAAAAGAATTTATATTAAACTGATTAATCAGATTCAAAAGAATAACTACGAATTTTGGAATATTGTTAAAAGAAAATATTTCTAAAAAAAAAAATTACCACCAAAAGAATTTATATTTGGTATTATGAGAAAAAATATTTAGAAAGGCGTCAAGAGTGGGTAATCTTCGAGTAATTCTCTTTCTGATAAAACCTCATTCTCGTCCTGTGGTGTCCACAGTACTTCCACTGCCTGCAACATTTTTTAAAAAACATCCTTCATTTGCAAGACTAAACTTTTCCTCTGATTGTGGAACTTACGGATACAGAATCGCTTACCATTATTCGATTTCTTGGTATCGACCCGAGCTTTTGTAAAGCTTCCTTCAGATCCGCAATTCCGTTTATTTTTTGTAGTTTCTGTATACCCTTTGCAGCCACCAAGATTGTTACCTGAACATGCACAATACTTCATGTTAATTGTTAAACCAAAGTAAATGTTGCTCGTCCATTCAAACATAAACTTTTTTTTAACAAATTTACACAACTAAGCTAGCTCTTGCAAATGCACTCATTATTTTCAATTATTAACTCTATTATAGAAAAATCATGCATTTTCAGCTTCTAGACCTGGTTTAATTGTCTAAATCCTATTTAACTCAACGTTTAATAAGTAGAGAGTTTTAATAAGTGTACCACAATATATTCATTGGTGAAACCGCTAGCTGTCCGAATTTTCGAGCTTTGTCTCTTTATGCTATCCACATTAACAAGTGTCTCCTCGTCGAACTTTCCCCGTTCTTCAATGGAGAGTTGATTAAATAGATTCTCTCCCTCTTCTTCTTCTCACTTCACATCCACCTGAAAGTTACAAACATAGTGGTTAGTTTCTGCACCCATCTTAACTAAAATGGTGAATATACAGAGCACGCAAATTAGTCTTGAAAGAACCAGTGGACTTACTGATGCATAACAAGAGATGCAATAGTCTGGATGCCTCAAAGCCAGTGTTGCCTCTATAAGACATTTAAAAATTAAAACCACACAAATCAAAAGAAAAAGAAAACACATTTATAAGCCATGGCCAAAATCTCCCAAATATTCATTTTATTAATGTTCCAAGAACACATTTAGCGAATCTGTATTACAACCAAAGGTGCAAAAGGTACACAAAATCTTTATTCTAAAAAAAGTAATATTAAATGTCTTAACATTGATCATATACGAAACGGGAAAAATAGAGCCAGATATATTGAAGAATATGTTACCGGTTAAAACATAGCTAAGACCCTCTAAAGTGGATGTATCTGCATTTTCAGCAAGGCAATTGAAATCTTCTTGTAATGTCCTCCCCAAGCCAAGCAACCCTACCTGAGAGGATACATATACAAATACGTATATGATCTGCGCATGTACGTGTAACATATTGGTTTGGCGCAATGATCTGCGCATGTACGTGTTGCAATCTGTAATTATCTGTTTCTGAACAATAACACCTAAGCATTTCCTAATAAACATAAAATTCAACAGAAAAGTCTCGGAAAACAAAAGTTCTGATGAGCAGCTAGAGAATTTCCTAATCCAAGTTTTAAAATCAAAATAAAGAGCAATCTCATACTAAATAAGTGGTTGAAAGACTCATCCCCGGATTCAAGAACCAGGGTTCGAATCCTCCCACTGTGATTAAAATCATTGTGTCTCCACAAGCTAGAAAAAATAATAAAATATAAACACTAGAGAGGTTACTTGTAGTTTAAGGACGCTAGTTTTCTCGGTTTCGGTTAAAATGTCATCTTGTGAACGCTTTGAGAGTGAGCGGAATACATAAACCACCATTGCCAGAGAGCAGAAAACCCAAACAAACCGATTAAAGATCGGATGCGTTGTTTGCTGCAGCACAGAATAAGGCCACGACGGAGCCGAGTATGAGTATGAAAAGCTTGGCTCAGATGTTTTTGTCGGCTCAGAATACGTACTAGAGGAGGAAGGTGAAGAGCTTGACGGAGCCAAGTATAAATGGCTTGACTTAGATTTTCGTTGCGGCTCGGAGTACGTTCTAGAAGAGGAAGAAGAGCTTGACGGAGCCGAGTATGAATAGCTCGGCTTAGATGATATTCTTGACGGTTTAGAATACGTACTAGAAGAGGAAGAAGAGCTTGACGGAGCCGAGTATGAATAGCTTGGCTCAGATGTTCTTGTCGGCTCAGAATACGTACTAGAAGAGGAAGGTGAAGAGGTTGGAGAGCGCGACGAGAACGCACTACCACCAACCCTACCACCGGACCTAGCAAAGGCACAATTGGGATCATAGAACAAAAGCAGACCGAGCAAAACCGCGGCTATGGCCGGTTTTCTTAGGGAATCTAGGGTTTTCTTGATCTGAGTCGCGATTTGATCAAAGGAAGTCTTCCATATCTCTGAGCACGATCCGAATCTGATCTCGCGTCTGTAACGCAAAATGTCGATTGTTTGTGTTTGCAGGCGATTTGGAGACCAATCAAATTTGATTTGCGTTGAGGTTTGGAGAGGAAAAGAGCACTAGGATGATAACGCCGTTGTGTGTATAAGAAAGTCGGATTCCATTGAACCCTACTTAGTTGGAGTAATGTAGAAGTAGTCGCCATGATCGACGGGTTTCTAATGAAGTAGCTAGGGTTTAATTATATGAAGTACTAGTATTCCTGCGGGAGAAGGAAATTTAAATTAACTTAATTTGTCTAAATTTTGAAATGTGATCTAATAATAATCGCAATATTCTGTATAGTTGGAACATATATATAGTTTAAACTGATAGAAATATATTTGTTACCAAATAAGGTTGAGTAGTAGTAATAGCCTAATAGGTAGGTATAGTGGAATATAACGACATTTTTATTCTTATACTAATTAATTTCTATTATTATTTTTTAAGAGTGGTAAATATGATCATGGAGATGAATAAAACAGACAAGGATGGTCAAATAAACGATTTTGACTTCAACGAGCTGCCCTGTCCCTTAGGGGCACGTCTATGCGGCATATATGAAATTGAGTGTGCGGGTCGGAGTTGGCTTTATCTTGGTTAGGCTCGAGTTTCTCAAAACCAGAAATTACGGAAAGGCTCCCTATATCATTGCCTGTTGAACATTGTAGTGTAGATGAAGTCTTAATTAACTGCCTTGATGAGCTTGGTGTTCATCTTCCCTTCCTTACGAACTTGTTCATGAAGTTAACCTCGACAGAAAGAGTGGAATAGAACCATTAATGGTCCGTTTGGTTCTACATAGGTTTGTTAAGAGGCTGAACCAAAAGAGGAAGTGCACTACTAACCAAACCTGAAATGGAATGCCTCAAAACGTGGGCAATACTTGCTGCCATGGCTCTATATCTAGTGTAATGCCTCATCTCAACGATTGGATATTCACCCATTATATTTGTTGAGAATAATATTGAAACCTGATTCAAGACGTTGAATAAAACCAGAG